>JAUZNK010004457.1:0-10426 GCA_035046665.1 Euphysa ruthae | reverse complement strand
TATATATATATAAATATATTTATACACTTTTAATTCATGATTTAATTAATGAATTAAAAGTGTATAAATATATTTATATATATATATATATATATATATTGTATAATCTCAGTGTTATCATAATTGTAATTAATAGTTAGGCAATTGTTCTATTCCAAATTAACTTAAGAAAATGGGACAATATAATCACGGCTCAAAAACTGTCGTCTTATCAGTATTCTTCGGTCTTTTGAAGTTTAGAAGTTTTTGAAAAATTCATATTTGCTTATTTGTCTTATTTGCTCTAACAACTCTTCAGTGAATTTGCGCAGTTTCCGAAAAAGTTTCTTTACCTAAATTCCTGGTCATAATATAGTAGACTTTTTCTAAGTTTTGGCCTAAATCCAAATTTTATGCATATTGAAAAAGTGTTTTGACAGACCAAAAAAAATAAATTTGTTAGCACAATCCTGGCCATTACCAGACATTGAGAAATTCATTTTCTCCACCTAAAACGTAAAGATTAAAAATTCGACTTTTACGTACCCATAACCTTCATCTGTCTCATCTACCAGAAAAAATAAGTCTTTAAGTCAACAAGGTAAACCTGAGCTTGACTCTTTGAAGACATAAATCTAAGATTTGAGCCGCTTGTGGTCTGCTTTCATATGGAAACATGCGCACAAATATCACCAAAGATAAATAAAATAATAATAACTCGTCGATTCCGAGAATAAGCTTTTACGAAATCGTGACTGGAAATTTAATCAAACTTCACAGTGGTGCAATTCTTCCCGGTCTGTGGACAAAAGGTATTAATTATTATTAGGGATAATAACAGTCTTGACTGAAAATTTAAATCAAGCATACACCGAGAATATTACACACAACATTGCAACAGGAAAAATAAAAAGATTAGACATAACTCTTACGTCATAATGATTTATACATGAAATAAATTTATTTCAAAAATTGTCGTGAATTTAATTCTATCAGACGTCACTCGAGTAATTATGTCTCGATTTTAACTGCGTGTAAGTGAGTTTCGTTAGTAAACGATCGCCAACCAGAACCTCGTTGTAAAGGTAGGCTAAAAATTAATACACATTTTCAATAACTTGCCCTCTTACGAAGAAGACCTATTTATTTAACCACACTTTATGCTTCATAAACATCCCATGTAAAACAAACGAATCTTATTTATTTGATAACCGTTTGTAGTTCATAGTTCAGATACTAACAAATAAATAAAAAGGAACTGTATCATTAGAAAGCTTTATTGGTGGAAGCTACTGAGTTGGTTAAATTATTATTGGCTGATGTATTTTCGAAACAATCATGTAACAATAGAATCAATGGAGAGCGAAACCTAAACATTCATTTTGAATAATTTGCCATGTGACAAAGAAGTCCTATTTACATAACCACCGTTTTTGTTTCATTATCATGCCGTGTAACATAGGAGTAACAAAGGATCCCCCCTATTCATTTTTTCACCCTTGTTTCGTAATTCTTCCATGTAAAAAAAAAAGAGTCTAATATATTTGGTGACCCTTTCTGGTTCAGAACTATCCCATGTAAAACAAGCGTGTCTTATTCATTTGATGACCATGTCTGGTTCAGGTACCCATAAATAAATTTAAAGCCTTTTACCACATGGAGGGTTAATTGAGGTAACGAGAGGTTGTTAAATTGTTATTGGCTGACGAATTTTCGCAATAATCTTGTAATAGTAGAATCAATGGAGTGCTAAACATAAATATTCATTTTTGATAATTTGCCATGTAACAAAGTTTTATGTTTCATTAATGTCCTATTTAACACAGGAGTCTTATTTATTTGGTAACGCTTTATAGTTCATGAATTAAATCCCATAATGCAAAGCCGTTTCTTATTTATTTGACAATAAATAGAAAAAATGGAATCATTGATTACCTTTCAAAGCACGGTGGTGTAATTGAGGAAGCTACAGAGGTTTTCAAATTGTTTTTGGCTGATGTATTTTCGACTTACTCAATGGATTGCTAAACGTAAATATACATTTGAAATAGTTTGTCATATAAAGAAGAAGTCCTATTTATTTAACCACACTTTATGGTTTATAATTTGCCTATGTAATGAAGTCTGATTTATTTAACCACATTTAGAATAAATTATCTTATTCATTTTGCCAGCTAATCGTAGTGATTCCTAATCATCCCATATTAACATAAGTGTCATATTCCCTGTATAACATAGCATAATTAATATGCCCTTATTCGTCAAAATTAAGTCACCTTACATTTTAGTTGAATAAAAACTAGTATTTAATACCATAGTATAAGTCAAAGCAGTGGCGAAAGATGACTGGTTGAATCTCACCAAACATAGCTTTTCCTCCACTTTCCATTTCATTTATTTGATGACAAACTTCCCAATCTCAAAATAGAAATAAAATCATAGTATAAACTATTATACATATTTTATATCAAACAATTTACTACTGAATATGGAGCATGTGGTGTCCTACGTTGAACTCGAGGATATTTTATTATATGAAAATATTTTATTCAGTGGGTGATATTAATCATGATATGATTACGAAAAATTTTAACGCTTGTTTGCTTCTGATCGACTAATAATTTCACCTTCAAACTCAAGTAATGGTTCATCTTTTTAAATTTTGTCTGCTACAAAAGTTCCATAACCTGATAATAAGATGTGGTTTTATATTTATCTAATTTAAAAAAAGTTTAAATCCTGTTTAAATTAAAGAGTTCACACGACAGATATATTATAAGTACAGTACAACTATATTAATTCAACTATATTTAGCGTTATTATCGTAAAAAACATTTTTGACCCTATAAGAGGCTTTCTTCTAATCTGTGAAACAAACACCAACAAAGAATGAAATTAGCAAATGGCAAATCAAACTTTGCAGCAATTTTTACAAATATTTAAAAGGCTTTTTACTTCTTCATCGAAAGACACTTAATTTCTCATTCTCATGCTTTTGGATGCTACTTTTTAACATTTATATACCAAGTCTTGGTAGCCATTTTAACAAATCTTTTAGTTTATATAATTTTCATTGAATCCCTAAAACCAATTTAAAATCTCGGCCCTGCATAAATGTATATCTATAGAAGCTTTCTTTAAAAATGAAGAGTCATCTTGTTGCAAAAAAAAAAAAAATGCTTCTAATTTTGCTGTGGCTTTGCAGAGAAGATATTTCGTTTTCGTCCTCTAAAAGTAATTTGTAACTAGTCTGATATGCAAGAACTTCACGCTTCAAAATAATTTATATTACCCAGCCATTTTATGTCACAGTTTAAATGGACATTAAAAATCAAGATATAAATTAAAATGATTACACTCACCATTCACTGGAAGTATCAACTTTTCTTTGTTAAATCAACTAGGCAAAAACAGCCTAACAAAAACGACACAAATACTGTTGGACAAAGCCTGGGTTGGAACATGTCCAAAGTGTAAGCATTATTCTTAGTCTGAAAATAATTTGTATCCATAAACTGAAGCAAGTTTATCAAGGCGTTGCCTGAAATAATTTTTAAAATTTTATTATCGCGTAGTAATCCTGATTAAGTCAAATTTACTTTGGTTTTTTTGTTCTGTTCCATTTTTTTTGGGTAGAAAATAATACATAAATATATTAAAAAAAAATTTTTACTGTGCTGTACACTTTCACTGGATTTATGTTTCTTGAATTGTAGAGCATCACTTAAATAAAGCATATCACGTGACAAAATTAAGTTTTAGCAACACAGCAATGCAACATCCTCATTTAACTTGATTAGCTTGTATATAAATTCATTGATTTGAACACAGCACAGTTTGGACAAAAGTTCACCAATGTTTATTTATTTGTACAGTAGTATGTAAATAGAAAATAACACGAAAATTTTTTCGTTCCTATATGTGAATAATGTTGTTTTGTTTAACAAGAAGATAAAAAATGTAAAAGCTAATTTGCCATTCTCTGTGGGAAACACAGACTGGTAACGTATCATGGTATAACCAGCCTTATAGACTATGTACTAGTTGTTCGCCTATGACACATTATGGCGAATAAAAATAATAATAATAATCAAACATATTTCCAACTTCTTCGTGTTTTTTAAAATGGGGCCAACAAACAGTTTTCGAACTGGATTTATTTCAGAAGGGCTTACTGGTTTAGTTTTGGTGTACTTAGAACTTCCCTTTGAGGTGACGGTAAATAACTTCTCAGCCAGAAAATCGTAAACTTACTGCACCGAATCAAATGCTACTCATATGCTGGGTGGGCAATACCCAGGATTGAACCCAGAAACTTATGGTTGGGAGTCAGATGTCTTAACAATTGATCTATCTGTGTAGAACCGCCAATAATCCCTAGATAGTTTACTATTCTTGAAAACATCTAAAAAAAAATTTATTCAAGACTACGGTAAAAAAAGAAATCACTTAAATGATGAGGTTCAGCCACAGTTAATGTCGATTCTGGTTGATAGTTTTGGTATTTTTAAATATTTTCCATGTGTATAAAAGGCAAAGTGAGATTATTTGATCATGTAAACGTAACATTTATTTACTGAATAGTAAGTATGCAGTAAGAAGGAGATCAATCCAACTGAAAGTTATTTGAAGGCTGGCCAAATTTATTGATCCAAAATATAGTGCATGTATGGACATGGTCCATCTCTCAAAAACTCAGACTTAACCAACATCAAGATGACACTTTAAAAGGTTTTGAGTAGTATACTACATATACTGAATTCTTTCAGCTTGAGTAAAAATGTCTGCATAAATAAAAAGAATTTGTAAATGCATTCAAAATATAGGTTTGTACTTGCACATAATTCTAGCCCTAAAACAGGCCACTTTTAACAGCAATAATAGCTTTTGGGAACATTGAGTTTTGGGCCCAAATAATTAAAAATCATAAAAGACACAATTTTGGCTAACATTTTATTTCTATAAATGAAAGTACAAGAATTTTTGTATTTTTAAAAAACAGTTGTATTTTAATTTTTTTGATAATTTTATAGCTAACACTTATTAAAACACAACGCAATATAGCAGTAGATTAGTTGTAGCATTCTATTTCTTGATTTAGTGAAGGAGTTGTGACTAAATTAGAGGTTTTACACCTTTTTCCCAGTGACCAGGTTTTTAAAAGTTTTCATGGAAAATTATGACTTTCTTAAATAGTTTTCAGACAGTTCAGCTATCCCAGCATATAAAAATATTTGAGAAACTATTGCATGAAATGAGAAAAAATGCAACTGAAAGTGAATTACTTGTTTTTAAATCAAACTTTGTTAATACAATGCTAGTCATAATTTTTGTCGCGGAGGCAAAATTTTTAGGAAAAAAGCTTGTAGAGTTTCTTTTTTTCCTATTCCGGTGAATATTCTGTGGACAACACAGATTTTTACGTCGTTTTAACTAATGTGTAGTAGTTAAAAGTGAAAACTGTTACAGAAGGTGTCAAATGAATTGAGTTTTTAAATGAACATTATCAAAAAGTTTGAAAAATGTGGCTAATAATCAATGAAGAATTTATGTAGGAATAAAATATTGAATTATAGGATATGATCAAAAATAAGCAAAGAAGGCCAGTTTATAGGGTCCATTAAAATTTGAAAAATTAGCCACTAAAAATTCAAAATTCAATTTCTTTGAACTATAAAATGCTAAATGTGTTATTTTTTACAGAAATTCGTTCATATTATCACAGTACTATTATTGTAGCACTACTACTTAGTAGTGATATGTTTTCTGTATTAAAAAAAATTTTACAATATACCAAAAAAGAAATTTATTAATAGTCAATAGTTAGAAATAATGAATAAATATGAACAATATATTAGAGATCCTTTAAAACTTTTTATAAATATTTTAAAATGCTAAATTAAATTAAGACACGGGAAAGTTGTAGAAAACCTTTGTAGGTGTTATCATCGAGAACCAACTTTTGACCTCACTTGGTTGAAGTTGTGAGCAGTTTTTTTTTTTTTTTTGAATATTGTTACGTTGTTATGATACACAAATGACATTAAAAAGAAGAAAACATATTATTCGAATTACAAAAGGAAAAAATAAAATTTTTAACTTTTTCTTAAAAAAAGAGAAATTTTCAATTTCAGAAAGTTTTGAATTCAGAACAATAACTGAAATTTTGCATATTCTCAATGCAAATTGTCTTTTTCGATATGTTATTTTCCTGTTTAATTGTATGAATTATATTAAGTGCAACGAAAATGGGATAATAGTTATAACTGAAATTTTAACTGCCATGCCTTTTTTATGTCAATATACAAATTTGTTAAAATATTATCTATCAGTGTTGCTGTTATTTTAGTGACGTGCGTTGCACTGTTAATAATCGGTATAGTGCCGTGTTGAAACATGTTGTTCTAAGAGTCTATTATTTCAAAGTTTTCTTCGTAGTTGAAACAATTTGAATTTAGACCTCTAAGTGTATTTTTAATTTCTCTCTAATTTTAAAGTTAGGTTTTTTTAACGTAGATTACAAGCCCCTTACCACATTTTCTATATTTCTGAATTGTGTCCTATTGATAAATTCGACTCTTTAAATTTGACTCTTTTTTTTAAATTTGCTTTTAATACTAGTGTTCAAATGTAAAGCACAAATATGCTAAGAAATTGCAACCTCACTTAATCCATTTCTGTTTTCATATTCAAATATATAAGGAATTTTAAATTTTACTAAATAATTTTCGCAAAAAAAAATTCTTTTCATATGAATCAATGATTTCCTCAAAATGCGTTTCTTCAATTTTAAAAGGATTAAAAATGATTTTTAACAGATTTTATTCAGATATCGAGTATAATTGAAATTTAAACAAGAAATACTTTTGCGCATAAAATGTGGCCGTTCTGTTAAAAAATCACAAAAATTCTTCAACAACTATAAATTTTTTTAACATAATTAGACACTTAGCTTCAATTTATTGATTAAACAAATTATCAATTTAATATTGTGGCTGACATTATCAGCATTCTCACATGGTCTTAGCCACAAAAAAAAAGCACAAAAATTAATTTTCAACCTGTAATTAGCATTATGAATAATAATATCAATAATAATAATATTAATATAATAGTATTAATATTCATTTAATTACTCAGAAGTATACTAAACATATAAAATGTGTATTTAGCCACATTAATTGCTCATATATAACGACAGCCACATTTTTTGCACATGGATCGAATTATGAATATATCTAAGGCTTGTATGATAATTTTTATAGCATATACTTATCTATTACCCGTAAAACGAGCAATAAAACTTTACAGGGTACAGGTAGCCATGCTGAAATTAGCCACATTTTTTGTACGCACATTGGTGACGTGAGTCAATCAATTTGTTTATTTACTTGTTTGTTTATTCATTTATTTATTTATTTATTATAAAATAAAAATAATTATCCTTTAAACTTTCAGCAGATCTTGCTAGCATCATATCATTATTAAAAAATTGAAATATATGCAAAAAACTTGTGCATCGGATTGTTATTTCTAATCGATCTAAATAACTAAAAATAAATAATAAATAAAAACTTTAGATTAAATTTTTTTGCCAAAAAACTAAAACAAAGAAGTATTGCATCTTTCCACATTTTGTGAAAAGCATATAGTAAAATTCGATAGTTTAATCTTTAAATTAGTTAAATTAAAAACCAACAGTGAAGATAAATCTAACTAGTTCGTCTCCTAATAGACCCATTATTGATGCTATCAAAATGGTGGTGAAGAAAAAAAGTGAGCTATAGTCTTCATTTTCAATAGCAAACTGGGTTTTCATTATCATAGTAACTAACTCTTTTGATTTTTGGCTCAAACAAACGTCATCAGTGTTAAGAAAAGTTTCAGATCAGTTTCGTCAAGTTCGTTGAAGAAAGGATTAGACTTTAAGCTGTAACGTCTTAAAACAGAGAATTAGAGTATTAGCTACAATTAACCCTGAGTTTTTAATTTCCTCATTCCTCAACCAAGGTTCTGCTGATAAATAGCCTAATGAATGGAGTGAAGTGGTCGGCATCAAAATCGAATTCGCTGAGCCAGAAGTCAGAAAGTGATGTCTGACAAAGATACATCGTTTTTCTAACATGCCGCTATTTTGCAAAAAATTTAATATTTTTTATTTTCTCTCTGTTTTGTGGCAATAAGGTTTACAAAACCTAAAAAACAACAAAAATTTACCATACCTATGATAATTACGTAGTAGTTGTATCTTTAAAAAGATTATAAACGCAAGATGTTTTCCGATACGACGTTTTTTTTTTGCTTAATCATCACTCTCACTTTATTTCATCTCCTACATCATTGCCACTAGGGTCAGGGTGTGTGTTTTTACATGCATCGCCACATCGCCACATCCACAAAGATCTGAACATACCTGTTTCTTTTTCAAACATTTGCAGCGGTTGGTCTTACAACCACCTAGAAAATAATACTAAATCATAACCATTTGACGCATGGTATTAACATCATCAATATAACCAAGCATAAAGCCTTACACTTGTTTGTGTTTGAACTTTTTCACAAAATTGACATTTTTACGACAGTAAAATCAGCTGATCAAATCAAATAACTCAAATTTGACTGCACGAAAATGTTACATGAGAAAACTGATTAACGAAAAGGTACAGATAAATATAATGCTGATATGCTGATATGCTGATTATGCTGATTATGCTGATTATGTTGATTATGTTGATTATGCTGATTATGCTGATTATAGAAATAATTATTAAAGTCAAACAAAAGTGCCCATGATTTTAGCCTAGAATATTTAAAGAACCTTTAACGGTTTTACATTTAAATTTACAAGATCAGATCAAAATCAATCAGAGAATTTGGAGCTATATAATCCTCAGTTGATTGTAGTAAGTAACCATTGTTTTTCATTGACCATACGAAAAGCGAAGGTCTAGTTCTGGAAGGAATGCACTAAGCGCTTCTAACCACTGCTGTGTTTGCTGATGGGCTCTAAGAACAATTTTTTTTTAATCTTACCGTCGTAGGTGGTAGTTTTTCGCTTTCAGGAGCCGAAAGTTTAAAGAGGATCTACATTGCATGGTGAAGAGTTTCAGAATTCGTGCTGTAAGCCATAGAAAATAATTTCTCTACCCCATCAAATATTTGGTTGTCTACTTCACTTTGTATAAGGCCTAGCATTTGATGGAGTTTTTTTTATTGACGGTGCTGGAGAAAAAACTTAATTAAGAGTTCTTTAGACTTCCAAGTTTAACGCTGGTATCATATCTTATTAACTCATGCATAGAAAGAAGAGAACTAGCTACTGCTTTAACAAGATATCGATTGATAGCGTCGAGATTAATAACTTTTGATTTCTTTGCGGACATAAAAGGACTTCCAAAATTTACCCTCCTTCGATATTTTTAAAGTAGACCAAGAACAAGGGTACCGGCTACATAGACGGATACTGTAGCCCACATTGGCCTTGTATGGATAATGAAATGGTAAGGTACCTAATTTTTAATGGTTGTTATCTGATCTGCCATTTGAATTGTATGTTTTATTGTTTTTTGTGACAACGTAGGATATTCTTTTAAATTCATATTAATTAAGCAACATTGTTAAAATGCATTCGCTAGAAAGATCTTGGTTGTGTTGTGAGCCGATAGATTTTGCATTTGAAAGATTCGAAAAATTTTTCGAATTTTTTATTGTACCCACGGGGTACATATCTGCTATAACATTCCTCGCCAGTATAAGCCTTCAGTAATTTTTTGCTGTATGTATCAAAGGCTACTGTTATGTTTGAATAACTAACAGCAAAATTATCAATGTTTTTATATATTTAATTTATGAGGACTTTACCCGATTTGACCCACAGTGGCTTTGTCATATCATTAAGCATACATAAGCCATCAAACCCTATACAATTTATTACAGACAATGTAAAGGTATGATGGATATCATTGGAATAATGTTCTATTAACACGCATATCCATTTTGACTTTCCAGAACCACTATAAATCAAAGTTTCATCAGAATTTAATGTACTTTGTGGTACAAATATTATGTCACGTTTTCGATGTCTAGAGAACGTGAAAAAATAACGCTTTTTGCGAACAGGAAGCAGTTCTGGCCTAGTTTAACTATTCGATTCTTCATCTTGATAAACGATATTGCTTTCTCTAATTATGACATGTTCTCTGATATTAATTTGGCTTATTCTGATTTTGCACAAAAAATAACAGATGTAATAGACAATCTTGCTCCTATAAGGCAGTATAAAATAAAAAAATAACAGTCAGGAATGGTTTGATAGAGAGATTGCAGAGAAAATCGATATCAGAAATGTAAAATTTAAGAAATTTAAAAAATCTAAGCTTCATGTTGACAAAAATATTTATTTACAATTGAAAAAAGATGTAACTGACACAATCAAACGAAAAAAACA
>JAUZNK010004456.1:0-10426 GCA_035046665.1 Euphysa ruthae | reverse complement strand
CTCCTCTTTTTAATACGATTTGTTGACAGTTTGACTCTATCTGTTTTGATTTTTTCAGAATTATTTTTTATCAGACAATTGTGAAATTATGAAACGTTTTTCTTACGAAATTTGACAATAGATGGTTTAAAGCAATAGCTTTAATCATCCCGGAGACAAAAGAGAAAAGGTGGTGAAAATGGTGTAAAAAGGGGAATAGGAAGGGTGTTTTTACAAGAGGAGCACTGTAAACACTGTGTTGCTAGGGCCGTTGCTACGAAATTATGACAAAGTGTACCCTGAAAAAAATATCAATGAGCTAACATTTTTGAATGGGGTTTTCAAATTCTAAATTCTAAATTTAGCGTATATAGAGCTAAAAATCAAAATTTTGAAAATTTTAAAAATTTCTGGGGGGCTTCCCCCTAATTGTGGAAATTTGAGTATGATACCGGTAACGGTTCTTTTATAATTCGAAGCTCAGCAACTTCATGTTATTGAGCTTCATGGTTTTTTTTTTTTTTTTTTTTACTTAAACATTTAGTATTATGTATATTTTTTTCATACCTTTTATATATTCTTTTCATACAATAGAGGCATACATTTAATTGTATGTCTTTTTTGTGTTAAAATTTAAAGCTAAAAGAATAAAGATTTTAGATTTACCCAAGTACCACCTTAATTGGATAAAGGATAAAGGATATCCTTATTGAATAAGAGCATGCTTTAAGATATATTAAACTTACGGGCTTCTTTTTTCCCGCTTAAAAAAAATTGGTTTTGTTTTGGGTTAAAATTGTTTAACTAAATATTCCGCTAAATTTTTTTTTTTTATTACTTGTAAAATGTACGTCTAGATTCATATGTCACATTAAAAAAAAAAAAAAAAAAAAAAAATTAAGAAATCGTCTGGAAATAAAAATTTAAAAAAGGATCATTACAATGAAAAAAAATAAAAAACAAATATAGTATTTAAAATAGAATTAGGCATTCCTCTTTGACGTAGATATTAAAAGACAATGAATTGGTAATTATTTGAATTTAAAAGTTTTTTCAAAAGAAATTCCCTGTATTT
The DNA here is from genome assembly GCA_035046665.1 of Euphysa ruthae. Classification (NCBI taxonomy): domain Eukaryota; kingdom Metazoa; phylum Cnidaria; class Hydrozoa; order Anthoathecata; family Corymorphidae; genus Euphysa; species Euphysa ruthae. Next base: position 9,372 of record JAUZNK010004456.1, on the reverse strand, counting down.
ATTGTTTCGACTTAAATATTCACTATATAAATAAACAACAACCATAACATAACATAAAAAGAGAAAAAAAAAACAGATTAAAATTTCTAATTTTTTTTTTTTTTTTTTTTTTTTTTGAATCAAACACCGCAAGAAAAAGTAGCTCTCTACCTTTTTGTTGTCATGACAGTATGCTAAATTTCTTCCTATTAGTTCAGGCTGCTGCAGCAGAAGCGGACAAACAAAAAAATTTCTATTTTCATATAATTCTTTGCTTTAATAAAATTTTCTGCTTTAAATCTATTAAGATTATTTTTTCTGAATAAGGAAAACTTAACTAAATCTTTTCATTGCTAACATTTTGTTTTAGATAAAAACAACCAGAGTAGTTAGTGTAAAAAGGGCTTTAACGAGTATGTTGTGAAATTGCTAAAACCTGAAGATTGCTTAGTATTAAAAAGCTCAATAAAATCGTTAGTTAGTTTTGCTACAGGCTAAATTGAAACATCGCTATAGCACCAGTAAATCGGAAAGTTATGCAACAGTCAGTTAAATAACAGAAGGTGTAGCGGCATAAATTAGAAATTATAATATCTAAAAAATTTCCATAAATACAAATGTTATCCAGATGTTTGAAAATAGCTTAAAGCCATATATCTAACAAGAAACTACCCTGTCCCGTTTTAAAAACAATACTTATACTAATATTTCTAAGAAATGCACACTTATTCTCCCAGAGAATTGTTAAAAATCAGTCAGAGTTGATATCAAGTTTTAGCCATGAAAAATTTTACCGGTTTATGTTGAAAATTCCTTAAAATGATGGTACACATTGTTAATCTACAGAGACATATGATGTCGAAAAGATCATCAGCATCTTCTTTAGTATAGTCACAGATTACTTTAGAAAATCTGGCAAAAATTTTATTTTTGTGCTTTAGGCCTAGTAGTTGAATCTGCATAGATTCAATGAGGTTACTCTACTATCCATCTGTCCAGGTGGAAGGGAAGATATCCTAAAGCGGTTTATGGAAAGAAGCTTCGAGTTTGAAGCATCTGACGACACCGAAAATAATTTCTCAACCCATTTAAAAACAGTGTGAAGATCATTTTCCAAATCATCTGCCATTTCAAGTAGAAGCATTGTTTGCCTTCGAGTACGAAGTAGTATCACCCGCTTATATAGTAAACTTGTAAAGAATGCTTTCACGCAGATTATTAACGAATATTAGAAAAACAGTAGGTGCCAGAACAAAACCTCTTGAAACACCAGAGTTTTCAGGGTAACAGTTAGTTACCCTGAAATGTCATATGAATTCATGGTATGTGTTAATCCGGAATGCCAAACCTTTGGAAACGTATTAGAGAATCTGAGTGCTTATCGCCTCAGTTTCACTGCAGGCGTCAAAAGATTGCTAGACAGGTTGACGGATTGCATTCAGAGCATCAGCAGTAACATGCTAGCAAAAAACCATACTGATGACCAGGAGGGAAATAAAGTGACGAATAATAAATTAATCAAAGGTTCGAAGACCTTACTTATGATTGAAAGAGAAGTGATTGGACAGTAATTAACCAGATCGTTTTTCAGGATTTTTTCTCGGACAACAGATACCAACTTCCAGCCAGAAAGCAAATCTGCAGAAAATAAGAGAGTTCTGGAGAGCACTTTTTTAGTACAACTTAAGGAATTTCATCACGTCCAGTAGCTTTGTAAGGATCAAGAATGGCGATAACATTTGCAATCATTTTGGTTGTTATTTTGAAATGAATCAAGTTAGTTTCTGTTTTAGTTGGAAAGTCAGGTAGTATGTGTCCATAATCATTGAAAATAAAGTTAATCCTGGATCAAAGTTAATTCTTAGCGAAGAGTTTTGCTTAGTTTTTAACTTAGGTAACGAATTATGGTCCATTGAAGATTAGACGGATCAAAGACTTACCCTTATTTGAAAAAATCTGATAGATTGGTTTAGATTGGTAAAAAAGTTTTAACTCCGCAATGTCTCTTTAACAATCGTTGCAGGCTCTGGTAAAAAGACGTCCTATTCTAAAAATACGGTTACGTTGAGTAATTGTCACCACAACTTCTTGAGAAAGCGATTCCGTCCGAATATTGTTTCACTTGGTAAAGTAAAGTAAATAAAGTAAAAATCTTTATTTTAAATTGGAAAAATTACAACGTTAGTAGAAAACACTAATCAAATCCAATTGTAAAAGTATATAAACTAAATAATGGTAATTTCGAGAGAAAATAAAGAATCGATGCTAACATAAAGCCGTAATTTTTAACGTTATGATGAATGAATTTTATTAATTTGCAAGATTATGATTTTACTGCAGATTGATTTAAAAAATGTTTCTCAAAGGGATACTTCGGAAGAATAGTTTCATTATATTTCATTTACAACGTAAAAAATTTTTATTGCGAGGTCTACAATTTAATTCTATCAAATGTGCAAACTCTAACTTATTATATTTCATTTTTCTGCCATGAAAAAGAATTTTAACTATTGTTTGATATCTATTGTTAGTTATTGTTAATGTTAACGTTAATATAAGAATAGAACAAAAAGATAATTCCCTCTCAATTAAGTCATACTTCCAAGCAAAATTTAGATTATAGGTACGATGTAAATTTCTATGCTAATTACTTTTAAATACTTATTCCCATAAAAAAGATGAAAACTGTGTCCTAACCTGTCACATCAACTTTAAAGTCCAACTCAACCCTTTCCACATTTAACCGATATAAAAACTCGGAAAGGCAGTATTTCCAAGCAAATAAACTGATATGGATACTTGCAACGGATATTTTCTTATAGGTAGTATAAAAGGATTGCCTTTAAACGATTTATTTCAAACCTTTTACAGTGGTTATAGTTTATTTTATTTATTTATTATATTTTTTATTTATTTCCGTATTTGGTCTAACTAAACTTTTTAGAAATCTGATATCAAGATTTAAGGAAATTCGGGCAAAAAGAGACGAGGTTTATGGCTGCTTTAAATGAATTTATGTCTTTGGTACAACAAAGATAAAATTATAAAGATTTAAAAAATTTTAACGCCAATACCTGTCACACTTTTCTCACGTGTATAGGTGAACGACTTTGTTTTTTTTTTTTTTTTTTTTTTTTTTTTGCACAAAATAAGCTTTAGAGAATAGAAAAAATACAGGCGTTAGTGGCGGTAAACTCAGCGGTAGCTCTAAAAAAAAATGAAAAATGTGTAGGACATAAAAAATTCAGAGCTTTGATGAATATATAATGTCTGATTGAATAAAATTTTAATATTATAGATATCTCTTAGAAAAAGATGAGAGAAAACAACCGTTGTGGTTAAATGTAGCGATTAGAAATTTCAATCTTCAATTTTGCGTTAACGAGATACTCTTCAAAACAGTTCTGAAAAGTTGCAAAGGGTGCCTTGAAATCAAACCGCAGTTTCAGATGATCTTTTCACTTGCAGAATGAATCAAACAAAAAAAATTAAAATGGAACAACAACGGCAAGAATAAAAACAGTAAGGATTAACTCGAAAAACAAATAAAAGAATGTCTAAAAGTTTTTGAGCTAACTAGAGACCCTTTAACAGTTGTGAAAAAGTTGACAAGCAAAGGTGCCATGCATTCAAATAGCAGTTTGTACATGATTACTTCACTGGTTGAATGCAGAAAACAAATAAAAACTAAATATAAAAACGGAACAATTTTTACAAAAAGAGAAGTCAAAGAAACAAATATAAAAAATGTCTCAAAAGTTCATCATTCGCCAGAATGTAGAATGCTTGAATGCAGAAAACAACTAAGAACTAAAAATAAAGACAGAACAATTATTACAGAAAGAGTTAAGTCAATAAAAAAAAAATTTTAAAAATGTCTCAAAAGTTCATCATTCGTCAGAAATTAATACCGTTCTAAAAACTTTCATGTCATGTAAACTCAACTTAACTTTCTTGCGTATAATGATTTTATCAATATCAATCTTCGATTTCTGGGAAAAGCACACTATTTTTGTTTGTAAGGATGAAATTTCAAGTTCAAATTTGAAATATGTTCAGTTTCCGCACTTTGAATTTTTCAATCGTATTAAATTGGACACGTGTCCAGAAAATTCTTTCTCTTTTTGTTCCACACTAATCTATAGATCTCTCTAAAGAACAGCAATTCATGCTACAGATTTACATGTCCTTTCACCGTATTGTATAAATACTAAATCCAACATCTCATATCTTCAGTGTATAACGTAAAATTACTAAACTAGATCGACTGGCTTTTACGCAGGATATGAATAGCATGTTTTCTTAATCATCTTGTGTTAAGGAAGGCAACAGATGAACTTTTTAACAAATAATCTAGGTTTTGAATAGAGGTAGAAGGGTTCTTTTGACGTAGAATTTGGTTATCCAGTTTCTGCATATATATTAACTCTAATATCTCTACTGGAAAAGTCGCCAATCATAAACAGTACATCAATGCTTGTAACCCGATTGCGGTAAAAGTTTTCCGATATTGAATTGATGTTGTGCAAGAAGTATAAAGCTAATAACATCAGATATTAAACCTCGAACTTTGTGGCATGTACAAATCCACGCGAAAATTAATGGAATCTGAGCTCTGTGGAAAAGTGCAAATTTTGAAAACGTTTTTCAGTATTAAAAGTAGTTTCAATTCGTTCAATCATCACTGAGTTATCTTTTTGACAAATTAATTTTTTTTTTTTTTGGCTTTTGAAACTGCAGTGTTATCATCAAATTAAAGATAGATTGCTACGATTTTATTAGAACTAAGCTTGAATTGCATAATTGCTGAGCAGTTTTGATAAAGTCTACTTTTGATGGCGAAAGTGAATTTTCCAGGTATTCGTTTTTGGCAGAAATTAGATATTTAAATGTTTCTAATTTCTCAAGCATATCACTGTTAAAAGTTTTTGTAGGTGTATTTTCAGCAAAAATATAGATTGATTCTGAGGGATAGTTTCATCTGTGAAATGAGATATGAAAAGTTCTTCATTTTTAAAATCTGGTTTTCCTTCTCTAATACGATTCAAAAGGCCAACAAATTCAATGTGACCACGTTGTCACATTAATTCAGTTAGTTCAGCAATGTTAAAAGTTGTTCGTAAATTAATAATTGAATGGAAAAACTGTCAGCATTAAAATTTGATTTTACAGAGATCGGAGGTAGTTGGTATAAATCTTCACAGATCAAAACAGGCTTTCCAGCGAAAGGCAATTCCTCATCAAAATATCTCACATAGCCTTACATCAACATCACAAAACAGTTTAATTGGAGCCATTGATATTTTGTTTACCATAACGAGTTCAATACACGGTAAGTTTAGTCTCAGAATTTTCCGAGATTTATCACAAAGAGGAAAGGTTTTTACTCTGATTGGAATAATGAGTCTTAAACGGATGGTGGCATCACCTACATTAACTACTGCAACAACTGAAGGACAAAGACAAAGGCTAGACATCTAGCCTTATCTGGTTCTCTATCTTAGAACATAAGCAATTTAATCAAAAAATGATAAATTGTTGTTAGTAAATGAAAGTTCTCAAGACCATCATCATCAACATTATAATAATAAACATAAATATATGAAAAGGATATATGATAGATATATGAGGTTTACATGAAAGATTTTTTACAAAATCTCTTCCCCATTTATGTTCATAATCAAAAATTTGTCTTTGTTGTTGGCAATTTAGATACTTTAACTCATTTCATCATCAGAGTGAATGTTCTAAGCATTTGAAATTGATGCTATAAGGGAAGTATTTGTCTCATTATTAGATTATTGACCTATACCTTCCATTTCACTTAGATCAAATTTTACTTCTTCGTCTTCTTGTTGTTCATAATAATTCAGATTAAGTGATATACCATTTTTAAATTGAATAAATGCTTCATCAACTAGCTCACATATTGGTTCTATAATCCAGCTGTTTCTATTGATAACAGCAATGAAACCTGGTTCTTTACCATTCTCTATATACCAAAACGATATTTCCCCAGGTAAGTCAGGTTTACTAAAAGAAAGCAAAAACATTAGGAGTAAATGGTGGGTGTAGTACTCAGGATGCTTATGTTATTTAGGCTCAAAAAACCGAAGCGCTAATGGAACCTTTAGACATTTTCGTTTATCTTAGGAAGACAGTAATGGCAAGGCTTTCGAACAGTTTTTGGACAGTTTATTGTTGAGTGATTGACTCCAATCAATTGATTTTCGAAATTACCAGGCTGGCAATCATTGTCTTTATTTGTATTCTTCATTGTGTAATACCTAAAGAGTTATCAACAATGACAGACTATTCACCATTAATAGTTTTTCTGTCTGGTCTATCACAATAACGGTGCTAATATCAAAATTTCATTATCGATGTCACTTGGGATATTGGAATGCATCAATTGTCTCTAGCTCATCAATATTTTCATCAACATTCACACTGACTCTCTCAAAAGTTATAAAGATCTGTTTGCTTGCTGACTCAATTTAATAATGTAACAGAAACACAGGATCAGATTCTATATCAAAATCTATATTTTCTTCCACAATTATTTCAGGCTCATTATTGTATATCAAAGTTGTAGTGATGTTATCTGTGTCATTTTTAAGTACTCTGAATAAGGCATTATTTTCTTTTAAGGTACAAGAGTACACAATAAACAGTAGTTGGACGAAATCGATATCTCTACATATCGACATATATAGACACATAGACACCGAATATACCTACATTTAGACACCTCGACATCCTAGTTTACAATTTAATTAAACTACTATTTTCAATTAAATATAATACCTTTATTTTTTTGTTGCCTTGGAAGAATATTGAACACATCCTCTGCATTAATAGGAAATTTACAAGTTGAAACTTTTCAGTTTAGGAGACCGACATTTTGGCACAACAACAATCTTTTGGAAAACAATTCTTTTGGCGATAAGCACTCTTTCTATTCTACATATGTTTTAAGATTCAACTGGAAGATCATTAACACGAAATTTTATTAACGCAGATTGAGAAGGAATTTTCTTTTTTTATAACTTTTTATCAGATGTCTTGACTTTTGTCAGGTACAAACATCACGACTATGTGAATCAAAAAGATAACAGGAATGATTTAAAATTTGAATTATACCTATTGTATATGATGCTATAACCATCAAGGCAACTTTAATGTTATAACTAGTTCTAGTACTAAAAGGAATTTGTGAGCATTTGTGAGCATTCCAGAGCTCAATTGAACAAATGTGAGACAAAAACAAATAATACAGCGTTACATGAGCATTGACTACCTGCAGTATTTCCAAATTTACTAATACTACCTTGGGTAAAAGATCCTTGACACCTGATATGTTGGGATTAGAAATAACGCTGAAAAACAGGTGACAAAACCGAATGGTTAGCTAGAAGAATTAGTATAAAAGATGTGAAATTATTTGTTTATACAGTTTTAATGAAATTAAAAACCAGAATTTTAAGATGCAAGAAGAATAGCTAAAATATGAGGTGTAAAACTGCAGAATTGTTTGTGCCATCTTTTCTTGTAATTGCAGCCTGACGTATAGTTGCTAATTTTTCCAGTAGTTACAAAAATTCTCTAGCCATAAAAATCATAGGTAACTAAAAATAACAATAATATTGATAATGATAATAACAAAGAAAAAACATATTTGCCAACTGTACATATTTTTTATGTGAATTACGGAACTTACGACACGAGGCGCAAAAATTTAATTAAAAAAAAGATTGCCGGTTATTGCGGAGTGTATATATGCGAAGTACAGTGCTTATATTACATTAGTGAGAACTCTAATTAAACAAAGATGGCCCGGTGTTGCGGGAAAAGTGCACAGCTATAAAAAATACAGGAGAATTTTCCAGAACATCCGTAATGTACGCAAAAAAAGCTAGCTGAAATCGATTTTCATCAACTAACTCGGTGACTTAGTTACGGGCGAAATTTCGATTGACTTTTTAGGCCTAAAATGTTTTAATGAGTTCTTTTCCTTGCAATGAATAGCTTCATGGCGTATTCATTTCTCATGAATTAATTTTTCATGTTTTTTAAAATTATTTTCAGTCATTTTAATCTTCTCTCGTTTTAATTGTATGCTTTTTTGTAGGATATGATGGCGTTTGTCGCTAGCAACTTTGTTTTTATTATTGTTTGTTATATAATACTTCATCCCGTCCATTTTATGGAGATATTTGAAAAAGAAATAGCGATTTTAAAATATTTCATTTTTTCAGATTATTTCAGATTATTTCATTGATTCTTTCTTATGTCAAGAATAGAAAACATTTGGTTTAATGAAAAAGATACTTTTTTTCGAGATGCTCGAAACAAAATTACCAATTTACTTCTATTGCTAATGTAAATCTACATGATGGTGATGGCATATATATTCCATATTTTATCCTTGGGTTGATTTTTTCTACGATGATGTGTCATTTTTTGGATGGATGGCGTAATTGGGATTTGAGCTACTTATAGTGTCAGGTACGCTACTGTAGGACTACTCCTTCAAATTCTCCTAACTCCTTTACTAAAGTCTAGTATCTTATAGAATCTCACAGAAGATAGATGGGAAATTTTTATTTAAAAAAAAAAAAATTTCTGTAAAAGTGGTGAAATTAATTTCCTAATTAGATAAAGCAAAAATGACTATGAATTTCATAACATATAAATTTGCACATGTTTATCACAAAAATGAAAATTAGAAGGGGCTTTTCTAAAGTGTAAAAGTATTCAATCAACAATGCCTTTCTGTAATTATGTCTTAGATTTTTCGCTAGGCACAATAATTACTGGAATACGTGAATGATGCAGAACATAGTCGCTCGTACTGCCAATAACCAATCGAGACAAACCTTTCAAACCTCGTTGTCCCATAACGATTACTTGGGCTTGACTTTTCTCAACAATTGAACATATTACATCGCCAATAGATGAAACTTCGTCTTCCACAACTGTGACGTATTTTAGGTTTTTAACTTCACAAATATTTTCATACTTAGAAACCGTTTTTCGACTTTTTATGACACTTTCTTCAATTTTACGTAAACAAGCATCGGCATTGTCCATCAACAGCATCTTTGGCAGTCTTGGCATTTTATGAACGTGAATGAGAATAAGTAGGTCATCTGATTTATGATAGTTGTTCACATACCAATTAAACGCATGCGCACTTGAATCTGTGTTGTCAATTGCAACGCAATTAGTTCTTTGTTGGCTCATTTTATTCCTGAAATTAGATAAACATGTTTATTATGTAATCAACGTAAATTGGATTTTGGCATAAATGATACAATTTTTTTTTCAAGAATTCTCATGAAAATGTTGTAACTATTAGACCTTGTATTTACCTATTTAACATTCACATAT
>JAUZNK010004455.1:0-10426 GCA_035046665.1 Euphysa ruthae | reverse complement strand
AAATTTAGCACAAAACCCTGTATTACATACATATAATACACATATATAACACTGTATTACATACATATAATACACATATATAACACTGTATTACATACATATAATACACATATATAACACTGTATTAAAATGTAATACACTGGATTTTAATATATAGCAAATATTTCCTGATATAAGCTTTGATCAAAAGCCCAAAGATAACATGAAAAATTTATCTTCTCGAGACGTGGGAGTCAAACTTGTAACCTTTCAATCCATAGTTCGATACCTTGCCAACTGAGCCATCCTCTCTACAAATTTGTTATCAAAATTATTTGTTATTGCAGATTTACCCACTGTTTAAAAACATCAATCAAAAACAAAGTTATTGTTTAAAATCAACCAATGAAAATCTTTAAAATATTGATTGAAACATTTTCTTATATTATGATCCAATTGCATGATCCAAACGTTGATGTGCATTTTGCTACTTCATAATGTAAATACAATTAACGACTAATTACGATTGGTTAGTTTGTTTACATCATTTTTAAGGGTATTATTATTCTGACTAACTTTATACCAGCCAAGATTTGGCTGATCAGTGCATTTGAAAAGAAATATTTATGAAAGTAAAAAGAAATTTAGAGGGCCGGAGCATCGATAATCCTCCCTCTTTTAAGTTTTACTCAGAAACTCAAAAGTAACATGAAAAAAATTTTTTGCCTGATGTGGGAGTCAAATTCGTAACCTTTCAATTTGCAAATTTGGAGGATTCGATTATTTTAACATGAGACGAAAAAATTGTTTTTCAAACTCATTTATTATAAACAGATTTGTTTCTGGTGTCAGAAAATTTTAAAATTTGCAGGACCGGGGCATTGAACCACGTACCTCTCGCATGCTAAGCGAGTGCTCTAACCACAACGCCAACAAAGCTTGATAGAAAGCTATTATGTTATGATAATATTTCCGTTCCGTTGATATATTGTTCCTTCAAATTGCATTTTATTCGTTTTATGGTGTGGCGACCAATGAAAATACTTGATTAAAAATTGTGGAAAATACCATGGGAAAACGTTACATGTGGCTATTATTATTGAGATTTGAAAAAATGAAATTAATTGATTAGATCATGTAAAAATTCTTAAAATTTCCTGTGATTTCAAATTATTAATTTTAGTCAAGTTTTCACATATGCATTATCAAACTAGAGCAATAAAAAAAAAAAAAAAAAAAAAAAATCAATTATTATCCTAATATAAATTATTTTATGGCATCCTCATGAAAAATAATATAGGAAAATTGGCTTATTCATCACAAAACCTCATATTTCTAGCTGAATAACTTAATTTCAGTAAAAAGGGGCCTGGTAACAAAAGTGATTCTAGTAAACCTTTAAAATTTCTTTCTAAAAATTAGTCAAGAAAAAATTTAATTGGTACTGGACTTAATATTTAACAATGTAGCAAATTATTTCAACCTGTCAGTCCCTTTTAATTTTGCTGCAAATTTAGATGATGATATTGAGATAAAAATATAAATAAAATTTTGAAAATTAAGACAATTTCGTATAATTTCAATATCAACAAAGGTTAGTAAATAGACAAACACGCTGAAGCAATTTTATAAAACCAGTCAAATTCAATAGGAGTCAAGTTATATCAATAATGATACCTTATTATTGATAGCATCAACAACAACGAGTGGGAAATAACCTTCAGTCAGTGTCTTATTGAAGGCTTTCAAAAGGCTACCTCGATAGGCTTCTTCCATTTCTGCTTCGTATACATATTCTTGTTTCTAGAAAGATAAACAAAAAAAAAATCAGCAATTCTAACACCTAACATACTTAAAACATACACGTTTTTCTTAAGCCTTGAGAGCTTTAGTTTTTCAAGGTTAAAACAGCAGATAATTAAATTTGGAAAACATAACTAATGAGTAAGGGAATCATGGAAAAACGAGCAAAAATTTAATGAATAGATGTTGTACAGTATTTATCCTTACAAATGACAATTGCACATTTACTAAAAAATATGTTTTCTAAATCTCTGGCATGGCAATAGTGGAGCATTTGTGCTCCCAAGTATAAAACATTAATTGTAGCAATTTTGAGAAGAAAAATTGAACTTATTTCTTGATGACTATGAGAACCCTCTAAGTAAGTCAAAAATAAATTCGGATGAATGTGTCAAAATACAAAACTCTATAAACTCTGCCATTAAATTAACTAGATTACATGAAAACACTTTTCTTAATATTCCTATAAAAAAAAGTATTTGGTATTTGAATGGATTTATACCATAAACTTGGAACACTTACACACTTCTGATTCAACAATTATAAAATATAAGTCATTAATGTTAAACAAAATTGGTACTAAAATAGACCCTTGTGGAACACCTTTTAGTAAATGAGACTAAGAACCTAGGTACGCTGCCATCTGTTTCATAACGAACTATATATTAATTCAATTGCAGTTTTATTAAATCCTTAGGCTTGTAGTTTTACATTTAGTTAATTGTGTTAATGTATCAAAAGCTTTTGAGAGGTTCATTAAAACTGCTTCAGCGTATCCATTGCTATCTAAAGACTTCCACTTTTCTATCATTGCAATTAATGCACATTATACGATATATTTACGATAACCACAAAAATGTAGTGACAGATAGTTGTTAAGAAAATCTCAGATTTGATTTTTCATCAGTCTTTCAAAATCTTTCGATATCGCTGGTAAAACACTGGCTAGTCTTTAATTTTTACAAGAGGTAGCATCCCCTTTTTTATATATTGGAGTAACAACTGCTAGTTTTAATTCGTTTGCAAAACTTGATGTTGCAAATGATTTGTTTCAAATATTTAAGTGTTAAAAAAAGATAGAGCCAAATGAAAGTGCTCCGGTCCCCTACCCCAGTGACTTTCATTAAAAAAACACACATCCAAGAAAACTAACTTGCTTATTGATCACCCACAACTTATTTTTAAAACAATAACAAATGTTTTAAAATATAATACGAACCTTAACTAACGAATGTTTACTAGGAGTCTTCTCAACACGTTCAACTTCTTGTATAAAATAATCATCTAAAGCAAGTATGCGTGGTGGGTGTGCACCATGCTGAGCCTCTTTTTCCTAGAATGAAAAAAATGTAGTATATTTTTAGGCAATAATACCAAAAGCAATCAAAACCTCACTGAAAAAAAAAAACATGTAATAACAGTACTAAACTGCTGGCAAGTAAATCATGCAAAGATTTTCTAATTTTAACAGGGTGGTCAGCCAAATAGGAAGCTCTCACTTTCAGAGCCAAATTTAAAAAAAAAATAGTAGCTAAAAAAGCAGGCAAATGAAATAACGGTTAAATAGTAAAACTTTGTGAAGGGCCAACTTTGATTAATTACCTTGATGATTTGAGCAACGTATGATTTTCCTGCTCCAGGTATTCCTCTTAATATAATAACAACCTATAAAGTAAGCATACTAGTTGGAAAACACATACTTCTAATAATATATTTAAGGCTAAGGAGATCAAGATCATTAAAGAAATGATAAAAATCAAAGAAAATACAAAATACAGTAAGTTTTATTTCTCGACATGCTTTTTCATTAAAGCTGATAGCTGTCTGTTTGAAATTGAAACTTTTAACATCCCCAGGACCATACTTACTCTAGGGCCATCACCACTAAGCTTTCTACATCGCATTTACCAAATATATACTGAAAAACGTTTTTCTTAAACTCTGTTTAAAGAATTTACCAAAATATACAAATAGATTTTTCCTCCTCACCAATAGCTGAAGTACCCTCACTTTTTCATCAATTTAATAATAAAAAATTATGAAAAAAGTATGCAAAAATAAATTCCATCATTAAAACACAAAACAAAAATATAAAATTACTCGTGGCGGTCGATTATCTCTTCCTGGTTTGTCTAAAATATCTGCTGCAGAAACAATTTCAGGCTTGAGTTCAACTTCAGGAAGAATAGAAGCTCTCGTTGGTATTTTTTCAACTGGTAATTTTTCCTCTTCCTCTCTTTCATATAACATTTTAAAGTCACGTAATCCGTCTCGCTCACTTCTTTCCTTCTGTCGTTCTTCAATTCTCTTCATATATGAAGAGGGAGAAGCTCGACGAGGTGAATCAGGATCTAAATTGTCACGAGCACGTAATCTTCCAGGAGAACGTCTCGTTTTTCCTGGTGAATGTCTTGCTCTTTCAAGAGAGTAGCTGGATCTCTCAGGTGAATGCCTCAATCTTTCAGGTGAACGCCTCGATCTTTCAGGAGAGCGCCTTGATCTTTCGAGTGAACGTCTAGATTTCGATCTTGACCTTTCAGGTGAGCGTGATCGTCTTAATCTTTCCAAAGAACGGCTTGATTTTTCAGGTGAACGTGAGTGTCTTGTTCTCTCTATTAAATTTCTTGATCGATCCATTGCACGCCTTGATCTTTCACATTCAACACGTTCATCGTACTTTTCACTCAATCTATCTTCACGTTTATATTCTCTCCCTTTTTCAAGAGACCGCTCTCCTGACCCAACATCTATCAACCTATCCAATGAACCCCCAGACCTATCCAATTGGTCTTTTGGTCGATCTAGAGGATCTCTTAGTCGATTAAGTATGTCTTCAGATCGATTAAGTAAATCTCTTGGTTGATCAAGTGGATCTCTTGGTTCATCAAGTGGCTCTCTTCGTCGGTCAAGTGGATCTCTTGGTCGGTCAAGTGGATCTCTTTGTTGATCGATTGGGTCTCTTAGTCGATTAAGTGGGTCTATTCTTTGATCAAGTAAATCACCTTCTCGATCAATTGGTTTAATATAGCGATTTTGATATCTGTCGTTAATATCGTGTTTGTCATCTCTATATCTATCGATAGGACGGTAATCACGTTCATCTCTAGGATATGGGGCTCTTTCTAAGTAAGCATCTCTTGCAGCGTCTCTATAATCATCTCTAGGATATGCATCACGATGTTGGTCATAGTAAGGGCTCCTTTCATAAAATACCTGATCAGGTCTTCCTTTGTGAGCATAATCAATAACTTCTGGTTTTGGGAATGGACGCCGAGGAGGTAAAAGGTCTTCTAGAGGTCGTGGAGCAGGGGCACCTTCTCTAAACCCTCTATCTCTTGGGTGTAAAAACTTATTTCTTTCAAAAGGATCATCAGTACGACCTAAAAGAATGGATGAAAATTAATAAAAAGACAAAATTGCAGGTCCATAACTTATAAAAGCCTTCTGTTTCAAGATTATATTTCTTTTTCAATGATGTTTATTAATCTTTTCTTTTCTTACTCAAACTAAATATAGAGGGAAACTTCTCTAGTCAAAAAATAATTTGGACATCATCACAATCATGCATCTAGTAATAAATCGATTTTGTGATTAGAGGTTGCACACACATCTAACTTTAATACATTATGTCAGACTTTTATTTAAATTCTATTAAAAACATTTTAAAATCACACATTTTTTGCTAACAAATAATTTATAGTCAGTCATCAAGGTTGAAAAAAGCCTATTTTTTTTTTTGCAAAACTGCATGTGGTTTTAATAGAAAAGCTTCAATATTTAAGATATTTAAGTTTTTTTATGCTTTTTCTTTAGCAATGCATTATATAGCTTGAAAAATATTTACAAATCAAAACCACAACAATTTTTTTAAATATCTACAGTGCTGTACATAAACTTTTGTCAGTATTACCTAGAATTTCTCTTTTACGTTGCTCATAATCAACAGGTTCGCCAAGTATTTCTCTACGACGTTGCTCATAATCAACAAGGGGAGGGTCATGACCAAGTATCTCCCTTCTCCGTTGTTCATAGTCAACAGGTGGGCGCTCTGTTCTAAAGACCTCTCGCCTTCGCTGCTCATAATCTATTGATGGAGCCAAATCACGATCAATATCTCTTCTACGTTGTTCATAATCAACAGGTGGGCAGAGCCCTCTTTCAATTTCAGGGTTATTTTGGTTAAATTCAGCAGGGTTACTGTTTCGTTGATAATTATCAACCCCTAGAATCTCTCGTTTACGTTTCTCGTATATCTCATCAACACGTTCTGTTACGCTTTTTTGATCATTACTATGCGCAATTTTTGCAGCAGAAGGGCTCATATCTAAGAGAAGATCGTCTTTTGGGAGATAAGACTTCCTTTCATTGATTGGTTCTAAATCTCGATCAACTTTAGATGGTCTGGAAATATTGCTTATATTTATAGGAGGTTCACTTTTAGGTTTTGCATATTCCTTTCTAGGTAACATATCGTTTTTGGCAATATTATTTATCAAAGAACCCTACAAAGAAAACAATAAAAATTTAAAGTTAGCAATTAAAAAAATTTTTCACCTTTGTTAAAAAATTGTTCACAACGGTGGTTTAAAAGGGTTAAATAAAATGCACACGAGTTATTATAAAAACTTACATACAACTCTAGCCAGAAATATCTAATTAAGTCTCCAGACACGGGTGACTTCTTTACTTGATAGTTTTATCAATAAAGATAAACTAAATAAATTTACATGATTAAACAATGCAGACAAAATACCATAATCATGAATATTTACTCAATCGCATGATAGTTTTAGCATTATCTACATGTAATATTTTATATCCTTTTTTAGATCCAATAATAAAAAACCAACATAATGCAAAACTCACATTATTAAGGCGATGATGGAGCAAAGTTGTTGCTAAGGTTGGAGATCAAACCAATGATAAAATTAATATATTATTATTACAAATGCTAAAAATTTTCATATCTTCACCTGTAGAAAACTTTTATATCCTGTATTACATACAATTTCAAATAAAAATACTTTGATAACAGTTCCTTATGAAAAATTTTTTAGAAAACTATAGCTTTAACCATCTAATAAAAAAACTTTGATACACTCTTCAGAACAACCATTTATCAATACCAGCATTAAAAAAACTTATTTATTCAAACTAAATTTATTCGCTCTTTTGTTTCTACCAGCTTTTTCAGGGAAAAAACTTATTTTCAATGAGATGGTAAATGGTCACACAAAGAAACTTACCATAGCAAATGAAGGTTCAGCTGGTTTTTGTGGAATATTTACTTTTGGTCTGGGGCCTAAATAACACCAATTCGCTATATAATATTCTTATAAATGAATTAATGAACATGCTTCTCTTACCATGTAATGTAATAACATAAAACATACATTGTTATCTTAAGAAGTGTATTAGAAATAGAAAAGAAATTATTCGAAGTACAATTTACCACAAATTCACTTAAATGCAAAATGCCTTACCTCCAGGTATCTAAAGTTTATCCTATAAGCACTCAATAAGGGCTCAATTAAATATTTTATTGAAAACCATTATATTTAGTTATAATGAATATGCACAGTAAAATTCTAACATTTTTTAAAAAAATTCCCTCCCATTAAAATGCATTAATGATAAATCAATAATTAGGCTTGTGTATAAAGGGAAAATTTAAAATTTGAACACATTTAAATCATTTTTCTTTGGTTTTTTTTAGAAATTAGATTTCTAAAATTCAAATTAAAAAAACTATACCATATTTTTGATAAGCTATAAAGTAAAGCATTTAAAGCATCACAAAAAAAAATTTCAATTCTGGTGAAAATCGAGAGATCACTTCTTACCTGGTTTCATGAGTTCAGGTCCAGATACTTTAGAGTCTTGAGCTGAAATTTAACAAGCAGATTATCAACAAGGTGTGGTGCCAAATTAACTTTAGATATTATAAATATAACAGATGATGAGATAAGATAAGTGATATAACTCACAAATATAAACTATTAAATAAATAAAAGCAATAAGGAATTTTGCGCCTAAACTCATCCTGCCGGTTTAACGCAAAAAGGCATTGTTTGGCGCCATTAACATTAACAGCTCAGAAAACAAATCTTACCATAAACAAAGTTTATTATGGAAAGTAAAACCACACTCACCACGTCTGACTCCTATTAAACTAACATGAAAACCAAACCTTTCAATAAAGATTAAGTTAAATATCAATTGAAAGTAGCTCAAAGATAAAAAACGAATTCATAAACTTACACATATTAGCTTTAACAGCTTGCATATCTCTTTCAACATGCTCAAATGGGCAGTGGGGATCAATGCATCTAAAATAGTAGTTGAAATTTTACATGCAGTGTCAGGAGGTAATCTAGGAAATTAATTTGGGTGAAAATAGCCTCCAAATTAATTAAATAGATTTGCCCAAAATCCTCATTGGTGCTTAAAACAGCAAAAAATTTCCTGTTTTATTTTTTTTTTCTTTTTCGTGCGAAGGTATTTTCTTTATTATAAACAAACTATGGTCAATAAAATGAATAGCGATTACCAACTCAGATAAGAACAAACTGTTTACTTGAACTTCATAACTTTTTTTTTCTTCTAAAAGAATATAGAAATATTTCCTATAAGTGATACAGACAAAGTTTTTCTCTTAGTTGTTGTAAAAGTGTTGCTCTCTTATTATGACTCAACTTGTTTTTGTACCACCACCTGGTATTTTGTTTCATTTTGTTTATAGGTTAATATTATATTAAATAAGCACTTCTAGGGGGTTTGACTTTGTTATAAAAGACAGTAGCAACAAAAAAAGGCAGCTGAAAAACTTTGCTTCAAAAACAGACATCGATTAGTAAGGTTTTATTTAAAAAAATATCATGAAATTTTTTACTGCCATAATTTAACCACTGACATCACTGACAATGACATCAGCACTGGGTACATAAACTCAATGCCAAAAACTTTTGACAGCAATTGAATAAGGCCTGGATTAGCCTCTGGGTATATGATAGCAACAAAAAAATATGGATCTGAACATATCCCAAAATTTCACCAGCTTGTGATTGATGTACGAAAATAAAAACACTGGTATAAGAACACTGCAATTATTAATTAGAAGAACAGCCATAATTACTAACTAGAAGAACAACGAATACTGGATCCCTGGATGACATAATGTACAAAATTTGAAAAACTTTTAAAAGTACCTTAGAAAAACAGTCTAAGAAATCATATTGTAATAAAAATACATAGCTTTGGGTATTCTAGAGCCTTAAAAGCTAGCACAGTAAAATAATTTCATTACATCACATGTAAATATATACAAATATTCCTCTTTGAGTATTTGAACTGTATTGCAAATGAAAAACATATTAGATAACGTTAGTACTAATAAATAAGATATAACTTAAAAAGGAAAAATATCTATGTTAACATTAACATTTCTCTGTTGCTTTTACTGAACAGATTAGTGTATTAACTTTACTGTATATTACCGACAATGTTAAAGTGCAGCCTAAATAATATGCAATATTTATCTTGGACTTTTTACAGACCATGAAATTTTTACCAAAAATTGGGTCATTTAACAAAAAGCTCCATATCTTCAGATTGGTTTGTCAGACGTTTTAAAGACTTTGGCATAGAAGAACGTAAAAACTAATCAGGCTTCACTGTCAAGGCCTCCATGACTAGAATCAAAATCAGTTTCATCGTCATTTAGCACAAAATCAAGAGCATCTTGCAATGACAAACTGTGTTTACTTATTTTTATGTTAATAAAATATCCCAGCCACGGAAAAGTCTGGGTTTCACACGCTGTCACTTTGAAAATGACTTCTAATGGACTGTAAATGGTAAACAACTCTTAGTGGAATCCAGACTAATTTTATTGAATTCTCCATAAATTTTTTTTTTGGAAAAGTTTGGCAGCTCCTTAGATTTAGAAATGGTCCAACCGTTGCATAAGTTTCAAAACATTGGAAAAAAAATAGCGTCAGCAATTTTTTTGCTTATGCTAATTTAATACTTACCTCGGCAATCATGTCGCCAGTTGCCGATTGAGTTGCAAGAGATGAAATAGCTTGATATATCTATCAGTAAAATTTCTATAGCTAACAGGTTAAATATTAACCTGATTTTCCACCATGGTCTGATTCGGAATCAGACCATGGTTCATAGCATGGTCTTGAATAAGTTAAATGACTAAAACTATTGATTTTTCCTTAAGGAACTTTTGAAGTTTGAGTTTCATAATAAAACTATTGATTCGTCTAAATAAAATTTCTTAAAAATTCAATATTTTCTTAGCCGTCAGAAAATTATAACTTCCTGTTTTATTAATGCAAATTTCTGCAAATCCAAGAGAATTATCTTTGAGAAAACTGACCAAATTACTATCTATTAATTTGAAATAAATTTCCATCAAAATCAAAAATGATTGGAATGGTATTGTTCAAAAAAAAAAAAAAAAAAAACCCTTCTTATTTTTTTTTAACTTTGTTTATGTATTCTTCAACCTTTGCATATTTTTTATTGGGAAATAATCACCAACGACATTAATATTAGTATAAAGGTAATATCAACAATTTATATGTTACAGTAAAAAGAATTGTACCATTATTAATCTAAATTAAAAATTAAC
>JAUZNK010004454.1:0-10426 GCA_035046665.1 Euphysa ruthae | reverse complement strand
TGTATGTATATATGTATTTATGTGTGTGTGCGTTTGTGTGTACGTGTGTGTATTTTTAATTATTTGAACTTAGAAAATCCCCCAAAAAGAAGGTAATATTAAAATTGAATTAAAAAGATGCTTTATATGTAAAGCTATTTTTAGACATTAAGCAATAAGCAATAGCTTAAATAATTTTGTCTTCTTTGCAAAAAGTTAGTTGTACATAAATTGCACCAATTTTTTTCTATTTTGTTTTTTAAAAAAAAAAAACACATTAAATTTATAATTTCTATACTATAGCGTTAATTAGGGGAAGGTGTATATTTCATTAGTCAGAGAGTTTTTGGTATGGTTTACAACTTCAAACATTCAATGAAGAACCCATGGATGTGTACACAATCAATTTTATTATTCATCAATTGATATTTTTCCTTATCTGCAATGAGACCGTAATTTAGTTGATGATGTAATTGCATGTAGCTATTTATCATGTTAACTATAACTTGAGAACTTATCAAGATTATTTTTTGGAAGAATAAAAATTTTCTTTAATAGTTTTTTAAAATAAAAATCAATTGTTTCATGCATTATATGTGGGTTTATTTGCTGCTAGTTCTTGTTAAAATTTTTCTAAAAATTTAGAACAAATTTCAATTTCCTTTAAATCTCTCTTTGTCCTTTTGTTACATGTCAATAACTCTTTTTCGAATGGTTATTTTAAAATCTATATTTTTGCTTTGTGTTTGTTTAGTTCCCCATATGGTGAAAGAAAACTATCTGGACTTCGCAATTGTAGCAAGAGCAGTGCGTTTCTATCCAACTGAAAAACGTGTTTGCCTTCGTGTGGAGTTATATGGATATTATATTTCCAAAGGTATGTGTCCTGAACTCAACCCTAAAACACGAGAAAAAGAGTGCTACGGTGATGGTATTTGTGGTAAAGTTGGTGAAAAGTGTCAGATGGATCCATGTAAGTATATTTTAAGAATTAAAGCTTTTACTTTTGTAACCATAGTTTGAAAAAAATCTTACATTTACAGCCGGAATTTGACTCAAGATATGTATTTGAATGTTTTTCTTTCTTCAAATTTAAAAATCTAATTTAGGTTCTTTCAACACAGAACACAAATAACTTATCAAATAATATAATAGATAATATAATAGATTGATTTAATAAATCTAAGTAAAAATGAAAATGTTGTGATTGATAGTTATCTTTTTGAAATGTGGCAAAACCAAATACCTATTAAACAGGTTAGGTACAATCAGATATCAAAGAAAAATATAGTTTAATCATTTTCACTATTTTTAACTAAAATTTTTGATTACTGATTTTATCATATAAGTTTTATATCAGTTGTGTGGCCACTTTTTTTTTTTATCATATTTTGATCATTTTTAAGCACTTCATGAAATGTTCTTCATGATAAGTGGAAATGCTGAGGCATAAATCCCTTTCTTTAATATATCTACATGTTATATAAAATCCTTATTGTTCTGAGTCATCATAAAAATTATGAATCAAATGATATTATTTCAAGAAATGATTGGCTCGCTTCTAATTTATATAAGTATAATTATAATTTATTGGATAGTGAATAAATCCAAATTTCTATTTTATTTTATGGTAACATTTTATTCTTTAAGATAAGAATGTACATACATAGTAAGTATTTACAAAATAACATTTAATAAAAAAAAATTCATAAAAAGATCTTGGTAGAAAGTCAAAGACGATATATGTTAGGGAGAGCCTATCGATCGTTACATAGAGATACTTTATAAGTATAAAGAAGTACTAAAATTAAGAAATAATTTGTTTCAAAAATATAAACAAAAAGGTTAAACCATTCTTATGCAAAAATCAATAGATGTTGTGTTAAATTATATCTAAAAGTAAAAGAACTATAACTAATGCAACTTTTATTCGGAAAGTCATTCCACAGTTTAGAACCTCTGTAACCTATAGAAAGATTGCTTAACTTGGATTTTATAAAAGGAAGTTTAGTATCTTTATCTTCTTAGTATCTTTATTAGATCTTAAGTTTAGATTTTAGCGAGAAGATTTTTCAAAACAAGTACCGAAGACTTTAGGTAAAGTTCCTCATTTAAAGCATAGCAAAAACACTAAAACTTTGCATATATTAATTTGGTAGATATTTAAAATATTCATTTCAATCAATAGTATTTTAGAGCTTTCAGATTTCCCTTTAAAGTTTAAAACTTGGCATGCCTTTTTCTGAAGTTTGAAAAAATTGGGCAAGTATGTTTGATACTTACACCCTTTAACAATATTTGTATAACATAAATAACTGTGAAAAAAACTAAAGTATAATAATTTTTGTGATGTAAAATTTTAAAAAGACCAACACTTATATAATGTTCCTATTGCCGAGTTTAGTTTCCAACAATTTTGATATGACTACTCCAGCTTAGGTTTTGGTCAATCAATACTCCTAGAAACTTTAAATGAATTTGTTTTTCTTAATTTCACACCATCAATAGATAAAAATGGAAGTAATAAAATTAAATTTTCTGCGGATTCCCGTTTATAAAATAATAAAAACTTAGTTTTGTCACAATTTAATGACAGTTTATTTGCCTTAAACCAAAGTGAGACACTAAGTTTTGGCTAGCATTGACAAAGTATTTATTAAATTCTTTACATATCTTTTCAAAATTGTTTATAGTTTTGTTATTTGAATTTAATATTTTAAATCATATCATTAGTGTCAGTTTTTTTCCTACCAATTTTAGTATTGACCAAGTTTTTTTCAGTATTTGACTTATACTTTAAAAGTTGTTTAGAATAATAGTTTACTTGCTCGCTTGACTAATTTATAAAAAAGAGATTTATAAACCTTGTAATTATGTTTGTCGATGTTTGAGTGAGACTTTAAATATTTAACGTAGAGTTTTTGTTTTCTCTTGGAGTTTTTTTTATCAAAGCTAGTGTCATCCAATGGTTGTTAATTTCTTTAGGTTTAATCTTAACTAACTTAACTGTCTCATTGAAGATTTCATGAAATTTGTCAAAAAAGTTTTGGAAAACCAGATTAGCACAGTTACTTACATTATTCCAGGAAAAATCGTTTTGTTTTAAAAGCCTCTAAATTAGTTTGATGGAGGGAGCTTTTCTCGATATTTGCTTTTTGCGTATTTAAAGCACCGTTGTATTACTGGTGGTAATAATAAAAACAGGAAAATTTTTTATGATACCCAATTTAAGATCCTAAAATCATAGTTAAAAATGTATTACCAAGAACTTTTTCACAAGTCTTACCTACTCGAATAGGTTTTTTAATTGAAGGTATCATATTTTTTTCAAATATGAAATCATAAAATAACTTTGTATTAAGAAACTTGCTGTAACAAAGTAAATCAATATTAAAATCACCTGCAAGAAACATGTCTTTGCTTTCTTTCTCAAGCTTGTTCAACATGCTTTTAATAAAACTAGTGAAATGTGAAACTATACTGACAGGTGATCTGTATGTTGAGAAGACAATGTTTTTCTTTCCGGATTTACCAATAACTTCAACACATATGATTTCAGTATGATAATTCAGTTTGCAGTATAGTATTCTTAACTTAAAGTTGTGTTTATTTAAAATATAAATGCATTTTCCACCAATTTGTGTAGAAACATGTGGTTGACTAACTAGTTTTTAATCTGGTAAAGCAAATAAAGAGCTGTTGCTCAATATTTCCCTATGTTTCTGCCAAACAAACATCATCAAGGGAAAAGATTAAATTCTTTAACAGCAATTTAAAGCCACTAAAATTTCCATATATAGTTCTATAATTAGCATGTAAAATTGAAAATCGATAGTTTTTGTTTATAAATCTACATTCAGACTGTTCAAAATAGCTGGTATTAAAGATATCTTTCACAGAAGTTGGTAAAATTTAACAATCACTATCAGATAACTTTGTTGTTAAAGTTTCATAAGTTGAAAATTGGATAGTGTCTTCACTTCTCACAAAAATTTTCTTGTCGCTTTGATTCCACCAAATCTCAAATTATTTCACCTGCTTTTGTCTTCTAACTCCGCCATTTTATCTTTCATTTGAACAATATACTCTAAGGTTTTATTATAGAGCCCAACACAATTTATCTTTCACATGCAAACAAAAATCTGATATCTTTTTAAATATTTTTAGCTAAAAACGTTTCAATGTGTTTATGTGCTGATGGACGTCATGGCAATGCCTGTCAATATTCAGGGTGCTTTCCTAATCCATGTATGAATGGTGGAATATGTCGAGGTGATAAAAGTAATATCCAGTGTGCGTGCAAAGCTGGATTTTATGGCCGGCTTTGTCAAGCTGCTTGTCCTTTAGGTATGTAGCTATTTGTATGTGTATGGGTATACACTGTATGTATACTGTTTGCAGATGATTTTTCAGTAGCCATTTCTTTTACCATGAAAATCTCTAAACAATTTGAATTTTAAAATCAAGGAAAAATGCAACCTGGATAAAACTATGAGAAAAATTATGGGAAATATTAGGCGTTAAAAAAATCAACTTTTTTTATTTTACTGACAATAATTTTTCATGGTGGACTGTATCTCATCGAATTATACAATTCCATTAAATTAAAAAAAAAAAAAAAAATTAAAAATTTTGAAAAATAAACTTCCACGATTAGCTTAAACAAAAAAATTTTGTGTGTTTACAAAGAAAAGTTTTTTACATTTGCAGGGAAATTTGGTATAAACTGCTCATCTACTTGCCTATGTCCTGAAAAAGAATATTGTAATACTGTTACTGGTGATTGTTCTTGTAAACCTGGTTTCCATGGTAATAGTTGCAGTAAGCAATGCTCAGGCAAAACGTATGGTCAAAGCTGTTCCTTAAAATGTCAATGCAGTCCTTATATGGAATGTGATAATGTAAATGGAACTTGTTACTGCAAAGAGGGTTGGGAAGGTTTGACATGTCAAATACCCTGTGGAAATGGTTTTTTTGGGCGAAATTGCAGTCAAAAGTAAAGTGATTTTAATTAATTGTTCATGGTGGATTTTACAGGCCTTAGTACGATTATTAATTAAAATGCATTTCTTGAAACCTTGGTGACCCGTGGTGATTACATTTCTGATCTCTTCTGGAATATATTTGCTGTTATATGTACTGGGAATTAAGTCAATTTTAAAATATATTGAATTTTTTTTTTTTTATAATTTATCACATTTCAATGAAAAAACGAACAAACATACATGGATGAATTCACTTCACCAGGCTTTCAAAAAAAATAATCACCATTTGGGAAAGTTAAAAAAACTTAATTTTCATAAATAACGTTTTTTAATTTTCTCTAAAACCTTTTGTTAATTTTTTTTCAAATTTTGTGTGAGGTGAGAAGATCATAAGAGTCTATACGCCTTCTGACTCATTTAGTCTCCTATCTAATTATCCAGTTTTCCAGTCTTCTCTCCATTATGGTAATTTTTCTCGAAAATGGTTTAATACATTTTTTTTTTATTTTTCATGAAGTTTTGATTTTTGATTGTTTTGATTCATTTTACCAATTTTTATGAAAATTATGTTTTTTTAACTTTCCCAAATGGTGATTATTTTTTTTGAAAGCCTGGTGAAGTGAATTCACCCATGTATGTTTGTTCGTTCATAATACTTTTTTCAGTGTGTTTTATAATTGTTTGGGTAAAGTCCTTGTGAGTGGAAAAATTTTTAGTTGAAAAATGGCTTTTTTGAAATTTTGCATAAAGTCAGAAAACCATTAAGGGCTTTTTTAACCTATATTGCCACCTGTCAAAAGATTATTATTTTTCAACAATAGGCCCAAATATCACCAGCTGTCGAAAAGTCTTCTTTTTCCACAATATACCCATATATCACCATCTGTCAAAAAGTCTTCATTTTCTACAATAGGCTCGAACATCACCACCTGTCAAAAAGTCCTTTTTTCCACAACAGGCCTGTATATCACCACTTTTCAAAAAGTCTTATTTTTCCACAACAGGCCTGAATATCACCACCTGTCAAAAAGTCTTTTACCACAATAGGCCCCAATATCGCTACCTGTCAAAAACTCTTCTTTTTCCATAGTAAACCTGAATATCACCACCTGTCAAAAACTCTTCTTTTTCCCAAATTTTCCCAATATGCCCAAATTTTTTTGACCAAAATTAGCATTTAAATTTTCTTAATCTTTTTTTTTTTTTTTTTTTTTTTTAAGTGAAGTTTGAGAGCCATAGGGGACATCTTTTGAATCACTTAACTCATCTGATTTATGTTTATACTCCATGAAATTAAATATTTGGCAAGTTCATTTTAGGAAATTTTTGGATCATGGTTTAAGCGTGTTTTTGAAGAAAGTTGAAGATCTTGTTCATTATTATCAAGTTGTTTTATCTTTTTTTCAAATGATTTCCGTTTAGTCGCTTATTATTTTTTCAGATGATAAAATTCAATTTGATAGTTATCAAAATATTTCAGACAAACCATGGAGCATTAATGTAGAATGAAATATTGAGGAGCTTTATTTAAGAGTCACTTAGACCTTATAATTGTATTGTTTTAATCTTATTATTTTTTTTAATTTAAAAGTTTTTTCATATGTAAATTTCTATATTTAATTAACACGATAAAAATCCATTGCTTAATTATTAATTTTATACTATCTTTTTTGTAGCCTTTCCATGATAAATACAAAAGTAAAATCTTTATTTCCATTTTTATTTCCAAGTATTCATCTCCTTTTTATGACAAGTTTCAGACCGATAGATGAGTAAAAGTCCTAAATAACTTCTGGTTTTTGGCGAAATTTGCTAAAAATTTGATTCAGTTACTTTATGTTATACAATTTTTCAGGTGTTCTGCTAGCCTTTCCAAGAAATTTTTTCGTTAAGTTGCTTTTATCAGCATTGGCTTCTTTTACTAAAAATTTAACATTTTACATAGATGTGAATGTGTAAATGGAGCTATCTGCAGTAAAACTGATGGTAAATGCAAATGCAAACCTGGTTCTTTTGGTCCCTTTTGTCAGTTTGAGTGTAAACAAGGAACTTGGGGCGAACAATGCAAAGAATTCTGTCACAATCCAAAGAATTCAACATGTGATCGAGAAACTGGTCATTTTACGTGTTTTCCGGGATTATCTGGTCCGTTTTGTAATGTTGAATGTTCAAAGAATTTTTTCGGTGAGAACTGTGAACATCAGTGCAGTTGCAGTGAAACTAACACTGAGAAGTGTGATACAAAAACGGGGGAGTGCATTTGCAAGCTAGGTTTTAAAGGTGAAACGTAAGTTATTTTCTTTAAATCAATTTTTGTTTTATAAAAGTTGCAACAATGAGCATAGAGAATTATTTTGCTTTGCGTATTTTCAATGTGTTAGTCTGCTTTAGCTATAATTTTCTATTTTTTTATTTTTATTATTTTTTTTTTGAAAATAAATGAAAAGTTATACATATATCGCAATTGCAAAGAAATATAATGAAATTATGTCACTGCTAATACTTAAAAATAATTGTCAAACATAAATTCTTTGAGACTTTCAATTGTTGTGTTAAAGCGAAGGTGGGGATGCTGCAATATTCTTGACTTTAAACAAAAGAAAGGCTGCTGATTAAACTCAATTTTTAAGTAGCTTTTTTTTAGGCTTATTACATAAATTGTAAATTGCATAATTGTTTTAAAAAAAAATTTTTTTATATACTATGGAAAGTAATACACACGCTTGAGTAATCAATTCTCACTATGTGTTTATTTTTTATTAAATTTTAAGCTTAACAATATTGTCATCGTTTAGCTGTTGGCATTTACCATAAATTTATACCTAATTGCCAATGTCACTAAGTATTCTTAGTCCATTTTTTATTTGCCAAAAACAAATAATTTCACATTGTTTCTATTTTTAAACACTGTCCTATTCTTTGTCAACATTTCTAATCCTTGCTTCTACAAGTTTATCAAGACTTTTATATTCAGCCCGTCTGTGATTATTTTTCATCATTTCTTTGATATGTTACCAATTCTTTAAAAAAAAAAAAAAAAAAAAAAAACTTTACAAAATATTATATCCAGGTACTCTGCTTTAAGTGTTTATATATTTATTTAATTCAGTTCTCTTTTCTTTATTTCACAAACGATTCAATAATACAATAAATAATAATAAAATAATACCTACTGTATAACTATGTAACTGTTTTAAAAATTTCATAGTATTAATTTTTTTCATGTAATTCAAACTCATTTGATACATAGCTTTAGTCTTTTTTCCAGAAGAACTTTATTCCCAAAAATTTTAAACATACAGTGGCTAAAATAGGCCAATTCAAGTCCCTAGAAATGAGAGATGACTCCATTTACATGAGACAATTTACATAAAAAAAAATTTCTCTCATACATAAATATCTCCTGTGCATGAGTTTTAAAAGGCCGAAATAACTAGAAAAACAGTTAAAATTTTACTATAGAAAATAAAACTGTTCATGGCAAGATAAAGATGTATAGAAGATATGTTGTCACACTCACTGACTAAAGTGTCAATAGGAATACTTATTTTAAGCATTTCAGAGAAACGGAATTAAGTGTATAACAAATAATGATGAAATATTGAAAGATTACATACTTTGAATCGAAAGAAGTTCCTAGTAAAAACATCTTACTTTTATAAGACAAAAACAATAAAAAAATGACTAGATAAAAGAAGAATAAATTGACTAGAAAGATTGAACAAAAGAAGATACTATTATAATTTTTTTTGAATTAAAAATAATATATTAGGAATAAATATATAACACAGAATAAATTTTAGGCCCAAAAATTTATCGAGGTTCTGCTCATAAATAATATTAAACGAGGTTCTGCTGATAAAAAATACTTAATGAAGTTCTGCCTGTAAACAATATATAACGAGGTTCTGCCCGTAAACAATATTTAACGAGATTCTGCCGGTAAACAATATTTAACGAGGTTCTGCTCGTAAACAATATTTAACGAGATTCTGCCGGTAAACAATATTTAACGAGGTTCTGCTCGTAAACAATATTTAACGAGGTTCTGCCCGTAAACAATATTTGCTAAAACTTAAGGTAGAATTTAAAAGAAAATGCAATGACAAACCTGACGCAGATTAAACACAATCTTGTTGTTTTTATAAGTGTATTTGATAATAATTCTGGAATATTAATCCATTAATGTATTTTATATTTTCAATATATTTTTTACATCCAATTTATTTTTTAGTGTATTTTTAGTCTTTAATTTCCCTAGAAAAAACCTAATTTTCAAATAGAATGCTTACCCCTACAATTATTACATATGTGCCTTCTTTGACTGATTAAGAATTTATCATAGCATCACAATATTAAAGAAAATATTCATATTTGTCTCAGTAAACTTACTAGGTTATAAGTAATTTTTACAATACAAAGTTTCAACATAGTTTCCATTTCAATGCAATTATTCAAGTAATCTATGATGTAGGACTTTTTAATAAGCTTTTTATCTATGCCTCACTGTAAAAATATTATGCAAATAAAAACTTCAAAATGTTCCACAACATTAATTATTTGAATAATTGCATTGGCATGAAACATGCTGTAATTTTATAGTTATAAAATTTTTAATTTATTAATATTACTATTGCATGGTTTGTTTTTATTTTTTTAGTAATACATATACTACTAGATATAAATATATATAAGTTTTGTAACTATATTTGTTTTGTGTTGTGTCATATAAAAGCAGTGAAAACACAAATTTGTTGTGCAAATTATATATAAATCTTATATAACTTTGACAGGCATACAACAAAATGTGACATTACCCTATAAGAAATTATTTTTCATAAATCATTGAAAACTTCTTTGTTACTTGCATCTTTTTGTATGTTAGGGGGAGAAATTCATGACGAAAGTCAAATTAAAAAAAAATAGAAATAAACAAGAATTTTTCTTGAATCAATTCTTGACATTATTTAGGATCAACCAAGACTTTTTTTATGGCTATTGAGATTCTGTCATAACTTAATATAGGTAAAAATTTTCACACGCTGCTTTTTCTACATTTTAAGGAAAATCCCTGGTAGCTCTTTGGTCTCAGGGGAAAAACTTGAAAAACAGGGGAAAATATTTCATCTGGAACATTTCTTTGAATCATTTGCTTACATTTTGGCGAAATAAATAAAATTTCACAATGTATTTGCATAGAAGTAACTGATAACAAGCATCCCAACCTGTAAAAACAATAGAAGTAAAAAAAGATTTATTCTAGTTGGTTTCAAAAAAAGTATTAAGATTGAATATAAGAAACATCATTCTCCCAACAATTGGTGAAAATACAAAAAACAAATATATTATTTTATATCGTAATGGAAAAATACCATTTTACCCTTGGCTCCCTGAAGATGAGCAACGTTATGACTCAGCATTTTATCTATTTCATTTTATCACTTTATATATATATATATAAA
>JAUZNK010004453.1:0-10427 GCA_035046665.1 Euphysa ruthae | reverse complement strand
TATTATAATGTATTTGAATCTTTTAACGTGGCACCAATGGATAGCTTAGAGCTAATTTTTATATAAGGTCCCACTGGTTTGGTTCTGGTGTACTTAGAACTTCCATTTGAACTTACGGTAAATAACCGCTCAGCTAGAGACAACCATAAACTTTTCGCACCAAATTGAATGAAATGCTACTCAAATGGACACTTTATTTATTTTAGAGAGGGAGAAGAGTTTCAAGCGTTCAATAGCGTGTAGATCACAAACTGACAACATTAGTGGCATGGTTTAAATTAAATTTAGAAAATATAGATACACGTCATTATAAATAATTGGAAATTTCCACACATTTCGTTTTAAAAAGCTATAAATGGGATGCCAGAAAAAGAGGGGTGAAAAAATAATTACCCAAATGTTTCGAGTCAGTCCTGCTCAAGGTGAATTATATTTTATTTGTCTTTTATTATTATATACTACAGGATGTACCTTTTTGTAGAATTATGCACCGTGAGGCATGTACTATAAAAGGTCTACTTTGTGATGTATAAACCTAGTAATAAATAAATTATTTCAAACAATATGAGTTACATACCATTTACTGATGATAGCGACTTTAAATAGCTAATCAATGTGTCAATCTTATCTTTATCTTTAACAGATGCATCATCTTCTTTTTTGTACTTATCATAAACAATAATTTTCTTAAAAAAAAAAAAAAAAAAAAACACTTTGGTACAAAATGATATTTATACATTAACTAAATAATTACGACAAAGGCTTTCATGCCATTTTTCACATAATTTATGGTGTGAAACATTTAGAGCTGATGGAAGTGCACATTTTCTGAAGCTTGAAAACTTTTTGGTCTGAAAAGAGACAAATGATCATGCTTAGACATATCAGCCAACACTAAAACTTTGATAGGAATGAAATAAGTTTTAAAATACTGTGTAATTCCACAAAATAGGCTATAATACAAAATTAATTAATAAATTAATGACATAAAAAGTCTCTGAAACTTATTAAATATGGCATGTAAGTGAATTCGTGTAGCAGAAAAATACAAAAAAAAAAAAAAAATATATATATATATATAATTATAATGAAATAAGAATAATAGGAAATACAAATCTTTAAAAATTTTGTGAAAAGTCTAATTTTTAAGCCTTAAGGTTATTGGAGCTGCACATAAAGCATATATTCTAAAGGCCTAAAATAAATCAAACTAAATTTTGGCATGTTTTCTTCTTTAATTTTATAATTTTTACTTTAATTCGAAATAATACTAAATACGAAAATTAAAAAAAATAAACTGTGACTTAAAGTAAGATTATTATAATTGTTCAAAAAAAACAATTTACAAAAGATATTATCATATTGATACAGGGTTGGAAATAAGAGAAATTCAGTTGTTTTGACCGAGTACAGGGAATGAGTAAAACAGCTGGGGGTTTAATCATAAGTCACCCATTGTGATCACAGTCATTTTTGAATTCTATCTGATGCCTAATCAAAATGAATTCATTACAACATACTGATGAACAGACAAATAAGACTTTCTATATGATAACACAAATGGGAATTCAAAATAATGAGCAAAAAACACCAAATCCATGTGGTATCAACCACATGGATTGGTTGTTGTTTGCATTGTCTTTGGGCTGCTTAAATTTAATTGAATATTTATTTTGAATTCAAGTAAACAACATAATTATAAATCACTTTTAACATAACACATCACAACAATAACACATAACGCATTAACACATCATCCCTTGGGCCATATATGGCCCATATATGCATATAATCATATTGTGTTTATATATTAACAAAATAATTGATCCTATAAAAATTACCAAAATAAGAATCTACTGACCTTTTTTGATGACACAAACTCTATTGGTGGAACAGTTTGGATAATACCATTGATTTCCTCGCAAGTTAATTCCTAGAAGATAAATTTGGGTTGAAAAAAATTTAATTGGGCGTTATTTGGAATTAGCTGGATGCACTTTTGTAAATATTAATTTAATCTATTTGCATTGGATTTTATTAATTTTACTAAAGACGGTAAATTCTCAAGATTATAAATATATTTTTTAATTAGTCGCTTTCTACAAGGCTAAAAAGCACTACTAGGCAAAAAGTTAAAGCATGAAATAAAGATAAAGCAAGTGTTACGCAAACTGAGAAAGATTGACAATAGTTGACAATAGACTTAAAGGATTGGAGACCATAATTCGTAGTAAAACAATCAGTAAACAGAGAGTTCCAAAAGCGAGCAGCAAATGGAAAGAAACTTGATCAATAAAAGTTTTTGTAAAATTTAGGGATTTGTACAGTTAAAGGATGAAAATCTTGTTGTCCTTAAGAAAATCTTAAGTAAAGGTGTTAATTCTTTCAAATTATCAGAACAGTGTGCATTAATTACATATAGAACAGCGACAATGAGGTTTCTGCGATGGGAAAGTAATTGAAGATTCGAACCAATGTCAGGACCAACAGGGCTGAGTATAAATTTCTGAATTTGGTAAAGAATATGTAGATATACAGCAGAGGCTCCTACCTAAAGATAGCAGCAATATTTAATAAATGGTCGAATGGTAGCCTAATAGAAATAAAGTATACCCTCGGGCAGAAGAAAGTGCCGCACCCGGAATAGAGATCCAACCTTCACGCTAGCAGATTTTTCAATAGATTCAAGTAAGAATTCAAAGAAAAGTTATTCGAGAACAACAGGCATAACAATCAAATCTGCATAGATTCAGTGAGTTCACTATCATTTATCAGCACAAATGGAAGGAAAGGTGCCCTAAAGCAGATTATGGAAATAAGCTTCGTTTTTGAAGCATTGAATGATACCAAACATTTCTTACCCAAATCAACAACAGTGCGAAGAAAACTTCCAAATCAGCTGTCATTTCAATCTTATCAAAAGCATACTGTGTACTCATCCCTAAGGATGAGTACAAAGTTTTATCATCTGCATATATAGTAAGCTTACAAAGAATACTACCAGAAAAATAATTAATGAAAATTATAAAAACAGTAGGTCCCAGAACAGAACATTGAGGGACACCAGAATTTACCGAGTAACAGCTTGAAGAGTAGTCAGTCGAGGACAACCTTGATTTCTCTGCCTGATAAAAAAGACTTAATGATATTGAAAGCTTCACCAAAGATACAATGACTTCATGTTATGGAGAAGACCAGCATGTCACACCTTATCAAATGCCTAAGAGATGTCAAGTGCAATTGCCCTGTATTAACTGCATTATTCAGAGCATCAGACCTACCAGAACGAAAACCATATTGAAGATCAGAAAACAGATTGAGCAACTCTAAGCGATGAGTAACACATGAGTCAATCAATGATTTAAAGACCTTACGATAATTACGAGGATCAGATCTCTCTTCAGAATTAACTATATAAACTAGCCATTCATGAATTTTTTTGTATGCTAGATCTTTCTATTTTCTTACCTGCGTTAAAGCAGATATGTTTTATATAGCCAACTCAACAAAAGCGTTCTTACTTTTAATTTAATTTTATTACCATTACCAAATAACTTCCAAAATTGTAAATTTTCAAAATTAGGATGCTTGCTATAATGTTAAATTCTTTGTACCAATAAAAAACTGGAAAATATCTTGCCGTGTTGAGCTTTTTAGTTTTTATAGCCACCATAACTTTGACTCATAAAAAATTGGAAATTTTTTTTTTTCATAATTTACAATCATAGCTATTTCAAAAATTATTAAAATATTCACAATCTTGCAAATGTTTCTTTTGATGTGCAGAATTTAACCGTCATTGGCAAAGTAAGATTGTAAGAAATATGTCTTAATGACATCTAGGTAATATCGGTATGCATTAATTTGATGTGGCAGAATATCAAAATTAGAAAGAGATAGTTAAAATATAGGATTACTTGCATCATCTTCTATTTTAAAAGGATTAACTTTTTACTGCTGAGTTTATCTTCAATAGAATTATCAATGGTAAATTAAGAAATTAATTCATAATCCATATCCACATCCATATCAGGTTTGCATTGTCTTCAGTTTTCCAAAATATGATTTTCTACCTTTATATTAAAATACATAGCTCCCAATGTGATGACTAAGGTAGTTAGCATTTTCTAGCGCAACTGAAGAACCTTCAACTCAAACTCTTTTAAATTTTTTGGCTATGATACTTTGTGAAAAATGAAAAAAAACTTAATTTCTTTTCTTATTTGCTAAAAGTTACCACTTAAAACATATTTGGATTTCGTAGCATATTAAAAACTTCAACTATTGGAATTTTACATATTTTAATTCTGGCGTTACCACTGAATTGTTACTGTTTTGTTTTTTTTTGTTTTGTTTTTTTTTTTAATATATGTCCACTCATACGATATTTTAGCTCGCTCAAATAAGAGATAAGATATAGGCATAGAATACATTCCACGCAAAAACTAAATATTTATGTTAGCTTTCAAAATGTTCTATCTGTATTATATGTAGCAATAATAATTTCCAATGGATATTGTTTGTAAACTTTTAGTTTGATTCTGCTTTAAAGCATCAGTCATATCAGTGAGCTCCCACTAACGGTAATATATCATTTTCAGTGAATTCCGACAAATCAATTTTGCAAAGCAAATGATTCATTACTGGATTTTAATGTCTTTCATTATTTTTACCATTTTTATTTGATTAACAAACAATCAAAGTCATAGTATATGGGGGCAATGAAGCATTAAATCTACACTTGATATCTTTTTCTTCGAAAAATAGTTGCGAAAAGAAGTTTTTTTAGTTTTGCAACAAGAGCCTTTATTTTAGCATAAATTTATTTTTTATTGCATAAGAATAAAACATTAAAACATCCTACACAATATCATACCTTGGCAAGTATCCCAAAGATCCTTGAATAAATTTTTGCAAAGCTTGTGATAAACAGCAGATGACTAAAAAAAACATACTTTGAATGACAGAAAACAGTAAGGCCACAAAATTGTATTCAATCAAACAAATTAAAATTCATACATCAAATGATGTCTTCAATGATCAATTAGCTTCATACCAAATTTGGATAAAAGTTATAGGTAGGCCATATAATGACGTCTTTTGTTGATCTAAGAATTTATAGCATAATTTTAGTTTCAAAAAGTTTTAATGTAAACTGAGTGGTGGGTCTGTTGTTAAGAAACATTAAAAAATAAAGAGATTTAGTGATTAATCACTTGTTGCTAAGTAAAACACAGATAAGCTTAAAACTTAGAATTTTAAAGGTCAAAATTGGAAAAAAGTGTAAAAAAAAAAGTGCAATAAAAAAACTGAAAAAATATTAACTATTGGTTTTGGCCCAAAAAAATACCCTGCTGCCCACCCCATAAAACACAGTATGCCATATTTCCACTAAAAGATCCACAAGGAAGAAAATCAAAAAAAGACAAAAAATCCATTTTGAAATAATGCCTAACATCGAAAAAGAATTTTCCAGACTAAACCTCGCCTTCTATTTAGCAACATATCATGCAATTTTTAACTAAATTCTACTATGTCGAGTATATTTGTATTTTTTTTTTTAAATCAGTCACTTTCTACAAAGATAAAAGCCACTACTAGGCAGGAAGTTAAAAGAAGAGATTAAGATTAAGCAGATCTTACACAGACTGAAAAAGACTTAGTTAACATTAGACTTAAAGTATTGGAGATCATAATCCAAAAGAAAACAATAAAAGGCAGAGAATTCCAAAAGTAGGCAATAAGTGGGAAGAAGCTTGATGAATAAAAGTTTTTATGAAATTTAGGGATCTGTACCATGTACAATATCGAGTTCCGCTTGAGCTGTCATAGCTATATATGTTTCAGTATTTCGCTAGAAGCTTGGTTGGTATTTTTAATCCTGTTATGTTATGAAAGCCACATCCAAGTAAAGTGTGTTTAGCCATGAGAAAGTCTCTGTTAGAAATCGAGTGGAAACGAATCAACGCGTCACAAAACTTTGTCACTTGGGCTCTTGTCCTTTGATGTAAAGACTTTATAAAATATATATTTAATGGTGGTATTACCACAAATAATTTCAACCTTAGTCATTCCAAGGTGATACGTTTTCAGACATTTCATCTAAGACCAAATCTTTATCGTTTCGTATGAGCATAGCAGACCCTTTTAGCACAAAGTCTATTGAATTAGAAAAACGAACTTTGCAATGAATGTGTAATAGCATGTTTACTGATAACAACCTCAGGTTCTTTTAGCATAGCTGTAGGAATTATCACTTTATCTCTGAAATTATTTAATGTTTCTTCTTTGATTTTAAACCTAGCTCGTTCATCTTTTTTATCTAAACCATACATTTAATTTCGCACCTATAAAGAGATCCATTGTTCATCTTTGATGATTTTACGACTGACTGTATTAATAAAGCTTACCGTGATGATAATATAGTAGAATTATTGCCTAATGAAAAAATTAATAAAAATGATCAAAGTGTGGATGAAGATGACGATTCTGACAGACTAAATGTTAGTCTGTATCCCAATTTTCATTAAGATTGGACAAGAAAACAGGAGTCAACTCCTGTTTTGGGGTAAATTTACATTTTTTTTAAATTTTTGAGCTCAAATTCTTTTTCCCCTTCCTATAGTTAGTCTAACATCTTTCAAGTCCATACGGTAATTCAGAAATTATGCCCATATTTGGGCATTTTAGGTTCACAACTCAGAAAAGCAGTCTCCCCAATTTATATAACATAGATATTCGTAATCTACGTCCAAAACTGCTTTAGAAAATGTCTATCTTGTAAATTCCTGCGAAAGAGGACACTCGCCTCCCTGAGCCTCTAGTCTAATAAAAAATATAAACTCCTCTATTTTTAGGTGATAATCTATCAAACAAAAAAAATTTAAAATTACATTGCAATTTTGTGCTGACCAACATAAATTACGATGACGATTAATTTTTACCTGCTGAATTCATTAATTTGAATTTTGCTGGGTTGACTAAAAATGAATTATTACAAAACCAAAAATTTTTGTGACATAATTAATTAATTAAACAACTACAAACTACAAAAGAGGTTCCACATGGATAAGTAGTACTGTCAACAGCAAAATTACAGATATCCACTTCAAAAAGAAAAGAAACAAGAAGATGTCATTAATAAATATTTTATACAAGAGGCCCTAAGATTGATCCTTGCGGTAGTCCCAACACAACTGTGATCTAATTACTAAACACCGAGGAAGTAATAACCCTTTGATTCCTTCCCAACAGATAACTATTTAAAGGCTTCCCAATAAGAAACCGTAGAAATAATAATCATGGTCTAATTATTTTAGATAATAAAAATCGACTTCAAATAGGTAAGATGAAGAAATTGCATATACATACAGTTTATCATTTATATCAAACGAAATTGGTGTCGGCCTCTTCTTTGGTGATTGCCAAAACCAAGCTAAAATCAAAATAAAACCACCGCTGAAAAGAGAAGAACTTTTCAAAAACATGCAGAAACTATAATAAATACCTTTTATTGATTGTAACTGCCAGTATTTTACAATATTTTAGCAATGCAATGATACAGTACATACATAATTATGTATAAAAATGCAATTCCTCAAAATTTATTTTTGAATATAATGCCAACTACTAAACACAAACTTTGAACATTATAAGCAGATTAGTTCAGTAGACAAACAGTAACTCCTCAATAGAGTATGAGTATGAGTATGAGAGTATGCATCATTAAAATTTGGAAATAAATCTGAAGCACACTTGAGAAAATGAAACATGATTACTCATTATGGTAGAATGGTTAAAGAAAATGGATTTTCAGGCCAAATATTACCCTTTTGGGCAAGGGACATGGCCAACAAACATTTAAAAGACTGAAAAATTATTAGATAATATTATATATAATCTGCATAAAGAATTTTAAAACAAATCAGGAGTTTGGGGACATGTTGTAAGTGCCCTCAATGGGGTTTAGGATGAAATTCCATAAGTTTCACAATATATTTAGAGTGTCTCATATATAAAGAAACCAATAACATGGAAAACTGCTATTATTTGGCCTTTTTAATATGGTCGGACCAGACCTGCTCTGCTTTCCAATTTGATTCAGTTGAATGCCTTGCAAAATATAAATTCTGCAAAATTTTTGTGTAAATATGCAATGAAAAAATCTAAAAAAACCGTCTGCCCATGTTCAGGAATAATTAATCTAGAAACAAAATAATTTAATTTAATAATTTTCAATATCAATAATCTATTTGTAAAACCTCGCCTCACATACTCAATAAAAATAAAATCTTAGATCTCACAAGTGATTATCTAATCATAAAAAGATGTCACAACAAGATAAATTTTGGAGAAAATTAAATTATTTTTCTTAAATTTCAAAATAATGAAGCAAAAATTCTAATTTTGCCTTTGATTCTTTTCGAAACTTTTTCTTTTAAGACACCTTAACGGAATTCACTCTATTCCAAAAATTTTCCAGCTTCAAAAAATATCATAGAAAATTTAAAAATTGCGTGTAATTTTTAAAAGCTAATATATCGAAGAAACCACAAACTCATTAATTTTCACTCTTCTGCATTGATACTAAAATTATAGCAAACAAAAAATTTAGCAAAATTGCTAATTTTTAGGTTTCTTTAAAAAAAGCTTTGAAACAAATTCTTGGCTTATAGGGTATAAAAAAGGATGTGTCTTTTATTAGTTGATGGAGTAAAAACAGTTATAAAACTTTTCCCAAAAAATTAAAACATCAGATAACATTTTTTAAATTAGGCGCCCACACTGTATCAAAAATTCTCTGGATGCAGCCCTGATTGTAATTAAAAATTCTAGAACTAAGCAATGGACAATTTTCAGAAAAGTGCGATCGACAGAACAACAAGTGACTTTATAGGACACTTTCAGCTTTGCAAGGATTTTTCTTTGAAGGAAATCAATGTTATTCATTACACTTAGTCATTAAAACGACCACAAACAGCTGCATTATTCCCTAAATTCATAATGGATGGTTTATGGTTTTCAAAACTTCAAACACATGATAAAAGAGGTAGGTTATCTTGAAAAAAATAGTGAGGTCAAACTATGTAACTATGTATTCATTGATTGGTATTGCTAATGCCATCTACATGAAGTTTTGACTAGGTTAAAAAGGACCCTGGTTCATAATTTACCACAGAAGCTGGTGACATCAAGATGGCTAACCTGCCTCAATAAACTAAAACTTATGACTGTTGTAAGAGAAATCATTCACTTTATTCAAACATTTTTTAACAAACCAAAGATAACAAACAGTTCATTATTTTTTGCATGAAAATTTCAATTGGAGAACTAAAAAAAAAAAATACATACATCCATCTGCAAGCTTTGTGTCCAATGGAAATGCATTAAGTAGCTGCAATGCCTATAAAAAATTTTACGATTAATAAAAGTTATAAAATAGAAAATTTCAGTATTTTTTTACTGCATATAAGAACTTATCAGAGCAAAAGAAAAGCAGAAATAAAAATAATAAAAAGTAAAAACTTGTTGTTTTTATCATTTCGATCTCATATCAAAGAGATTTAGATATAGTTACAACTATATCAAGACTGAAGATTAGAAAAAATTTTCAAAACTGTTTTTTAAAGTCCTGACTGGATTAACCCATTTTAAAAGTATTTAAAAAAGGGCACTAAAATTAGTGTTTTAAAAGAAGAAAGATAAGGGTATTTCACGAAATAAACCAGCAATATTTTGAATTCTTGATAAATAATAATCATTATTAACTCTTTCGATACTGCGCCTCTTAAAATCGTTCCCTCAGGAACCATACATATAAACTGTTGCTATGGCTACAATTTTTCGTCAACTGACTATATTTTGGTAAAGCTCTATAAAAACCAATCAAATGACGGCAAAAGATAATTTATATAGTTTCTTAAGGTAGAGATATAGACTTCAAAACTTTATGTAATATCAAAAACAAAAGGGCGAATCGAGTGAGCAGAATATCCCTGCAAGATGCAATAGATTTTTGCATTAAAAGCGATGACAGCGATAATGATTCTTGCGTTGGAGGTTTATCTAGTGATGAGGAAGATGAAATAAATGAAATGTTGATACATGTTCCCTCCAGTTGCTCTGAAAGGTCCATAAAATTTGTATTTTACCATCCTAATTTGTATTTTTTTTACGTTTATTTTTTTTTTTTTTTTATAATTTAATTTTTTTTTTTTTTTGTAGCAGGCTTTACTAAATTTACATACTAGTTTTAATGATACCCTTTGAAATTTTAGATATTTTATCTTTTATCTCTTTTGTTGGTCTGCATGAGTGTATATGTTCAGTTCCCTAAAAAAAAAAAACGTTTATTCTTTTTACACATGTTAGTGATTCTGATGATGATGAGGAGGAAGAATCTGAGACCGTTGCTATAAGATTCTGTG
>JAUZNK010004452.1:0-10427 GCA_035046665.1 Euphysa ruthae | reverse complement strand
TTTTTTTTTTTTTTTTTTTTTTTTTTTTTTTTTTTTTTTTTTTTTTTTTTTTTTTTTTTTTTTTTTTTTTGCTGGTCATGCAGTCTGGTCTATATTTCATTTCATTACCAATAAAGAAACTAAAAAAATAGTTTTTTCTATCTCTGAGCACATTATGCAACCGACTAACGTTAATATAGGTGTCTTGCCCTTTTACTGTTGGGCAACACTCTATGAGACTTGCCACTCAATCGGGAGAACTGTCACTAAACTAGTATTTTCCATGTTCCACGAACAAATATTACTTGGACATCATTTATTAGTCTAGTCCTATCTCTTAAAAATTTTTCTAGGAAATTGTCTCTAAAATGTAATTAAATAATGCACATGTCAAGTTTGATATGAAGTACTTTTTAATTTTGTTAAGGTATCACAGACGTTTGAACATAGCTAAAGAATTTAGTTTTTAATATAATAAACTTTTGATTTATTCAAATCTTACTACTAATTAAAGATTTTGTTTTTAGGCTAAGAAAAAATAAAATCTCCAAAGAATAATTTTAGGGTTTTTTATGGTATTAAAGATTACGATTTTTGTTTACTAAAAAAAGCTCCAACTTTGACGAAAATTATTTTTTTTACAACTTTGACCAAAATTATTTTTTTCACAAAAAAACTTAACCACATGGCGGGTATATATATAGTTTCTTCAAAATCGTGTGGAAATTTTTTTAAAAAGATTCATTAAAGCATTATTCCAATTTATGTCTCTCCGTGGTTTTTTTAAAAAAAATGTTTTACTCTTTAACTTGGCATATTTTGTTTTTAATTCATCTACGGAGAAGTTCCGCCTACGATTTTAAGTAGCACGCATTTGTTTAAAAGTTGTCAAAATGTCAAAGAGAACCAAAAAAGACACAATGAGTTGGAGCTCTTGGAAAAAACCTCCTCATTAATTTTTAAAGAAAATATTTCTTAGTGGCAAATTTATATTTCCTTTAATATGCCAAACATAATTAGTTTCTTTTTATTGCACATTAGAGATAAGTTGAGAACAATCTATTCTTAATATGATAAGCATGTTTAAAGGTACTCTTAAAATATAGTGTGATACTTGTGATGAATGTAATGTAGAATACTAAAAAGGTTTAAAAAAGGGGTAAATTGTTCTCAATAATTTTTTTTTTATTTACTAAAAAGAAAGTGAATTTGTAAAAAAAAAAAAAATATATATATATATATATAATTTTATTTAACCCTCTATAATACCTTAAGCTCTATAAAAATTAATCCCTATTTTATTTCTTTGAAAACTACCTTTTCTAACCCTAAATATAATTTAGGGAATCTTTATTTTTTAATTTAAAGTTTTGTGTTTTACTATTGGAATATTTTATTTGTAGGGTTGTTTTCTGTTGCAATGAGGGATTTGTCAAATATCACAAACAATGCACCAAAGTGGATTGTTTTGGATGGGGATATTGATCCTATGTGGATTGAATCCTTGAATACTGTTATGGATGACA
Organism: Euphysa ruthae; assembly: GCA_035046665.1. Classification (NCBI taxonomy): domain Eukaryota; kingdom Metazoa; phylum Cnidaria; class Hydrozoa; order Anthoathecata; family Corymorphidae; genus Euphysa; species Euphysa ruthae. The sequence continues at coordinate 8,922 of JAUZNK010004452.1, read as the reverse complement.
ATCGGGTAAATTTTTTGTCTAATTAATATTAGCCTGTACTTGTGAATATTTTAACATTATAATAAAATTTGTTTCTGTACATTCAATGAGTTGGTATGTTTTTTCCTGTCAGAATAATTAAGTAGATAGATAAGGAATCATTTATTAATAGTATATAATGAAAAAAAAACTCAAATAGTTTGAAGTCAAGCACACATTAACTGAAACAAACGTTGGTAAATGATATTTCAAATCCTGTAGTAATTAATAAAGTTTAATAAAATGCGTTCAATTAGCAATAAGTTTGCGTACACTTTTCTATTCATCATCAGATGAATAAGTTATCAATTAATAAACATACACTATTGTTAAAATACAGATTTTTGGATTAATCAGCAGTTTTTTACAATTAAAAATAATCGATATAAACTTTTATCCAAATACACACTTTTTAATTCATCATTGTAAACTTACATTAGCAAATAATGAACATGTACCTTTTGCCTAAATATACGCTTTAATTATCAGGTTCTCACATTAGCAAGTAATGAACGTGTCCCATTAACACCGTCAATGAGGCTGATCTTTGAAATAGGAGATTTAAAAACTGCTACACCTGCTACTGTTTCACGTGCTGGAATTTTGTTTTTGAATTATGCAGATGTTGGATGGAATCCGTAAGTTTTTTAAATAGAAACTTATTATGAAAAACATATATTTTCTCAAAACTGACTTTGATTAATAATGGCCATTTTATGACTATCATTTGAACAGCGTTTTTCTTGAATGAAACCTTAAAAAAAGTGATGAAAATATTTATGGCTCATCTGTAACATAAAAAAGAGGGACTCCATGGTTTCCCAACCCTAGGGCTGATGATGCTTACTTTTATGATTCTCCTTTTGATGGAAAGATATGTTTCAATTTAGAAATTTAAATCCATCACAGAAAAGTTTACAAATCGCAATTGAAAACAAGTTGATGTTTTTATGGCTAGTATGGCTAGGGTATACTACACTTATGATATATTTTCAATTTTAAACATGATAAATCTCTTATAAAAGAACTATTGAATAATATTAAATCATGAAAATATTTGTTCTCCATCAAAACTTTTCTTTTTCCTAGAAACTTTTACCCAAAACAGCTTTTTTTTTTAGTTATGTGCAGAGTTGGATCGATCTTCGAGAAGTACAATCTGAAAAGGCCAACCTACAAATTTTGTTTGACAAATATATCCCCCTATTATTGGATACTATGAGATCTCGTTTTAAAAAAATAACACCGATAGCTGACATCAGCATGGTTCAAATGTTGTGTTATTTACTAGAAGTACTTTTAACTCCTGATAACACTCCTCCTGACTCCAGTAAAGAACTTTATGAAATGTATTTCGTTTTTGCTTCTATTTGGGCATTTGGTGGCAGTATGTTTCAAGACCAGGTAGGATATAGCTTCATTTTAATCTAAGCACCTAGATTTAGTTCTGCTACTTTCATTAAATATATTTTTTAATGATTTTTTTGATATTTTCATTCACTGAGTATCTAGAAGAAGAAATTATAAAGATGAATTATAAGACTAAAATTTGCAGCAAATGGTTGAAAGTTTTTTGCAATTTATCTTACTTTGGAATGGAATGGAATAATGCTATTTTTCAAGTGAGATGAGTTAACTATGGGTAAACAAATGCTCTTGTTATTATAATGAGGGTTTATAAAGAAGAAAATCGTTTCTTTCACATAAGTTCAAAAAATCATTTATTTTACCCAGCATATTAATTCTCTACTTTACATGTTTTTTTTTTTTCAAATTATTCAAATGTCTAGACATTTGAAGATGACTCATTTTAACTATGCTTTTTTGGAGATGATAGTAATAGAAAATACTTTTGATAAAGATAGCTTAAAAATCTAAAATTTTCAATGAAAACTTTTGAAAAAACCTTTACATTCTTAACTAAGGTATGTAAGAGCTATTACCACTGTAACACTTGTTTGTGAAGTTATTTTTAACTATAACTAATTTAGTTGAAATTTTTTTTCAACCTCCTGATCTCTTTTAATATTATATTTTGCTATTAGGGTCAAACTAACAATAAAATTATATTGAAGAAATAATTTAAAATCTTATTTATTAAGAGTTGAGAATTACTAATGTACATTCTACACTGGGTATATTTCTTTTCGATTATCTATTGATTCTTGTTCAAATTTTCATATTTATTTCAAAACTTGCTTTATAAAACCTTTCAGCTAGATTTAGTGTATTAGTAGAATAAAGTAGATTTTTGATAGAGTTTTTCCCGAATTAAGAAGACTAGGTGCTTTTCTTCCTCAAGTTTAGTTAAATTATTTTAAATTATGTTATTTGAATTAAAACTGAATTTAAAAATGCGACCTGTTAATTTTATTTTCAGTTATCTGATTACAGAGTTGAGTTTTCAAAGTGGTGGGTAGCAGAGTTTAAAACAATAAAATTCCCTTCAACAGGAACTGTATTCGACTACTGTATTGATAGCACTCATCATAAGTTCATCCCCTGGACTGAAAAGATACCAAAATTTGACTTTGATTCTGATATTCCGTTGCAAGTAAGTCTCTGTATTGTATTCTATAAAACTATTTTGATTCACATAGTTCAACCTCTCCTGGAAAACCTGAAATTTTTTTTGGATAATTGCATAACTAATACTGTTAGTTGTATATACTTTGAAAGGTAGATACTGTTAATGATTAATCATCAGGCTGTCAAATAACAGTGTTAAGGCTCTTTAAACAAAAATAATAACCAAATAAAGACAGAAGTTTTGCATGTTAGGCCATTTCATTTTAATTTTTTGTGTTATCATAATTTTGATCGATTTTGCCCATAAATTGAGCCTCTATTTTTGGTTCATTTCTGAGAGTAGTGAAACATCTATCTTTTTTTAAAATATATATGGTAGTTTATATTTTATTAGTAGCTATTTTGAGACAAATTTGTTTGGTGAATTCCACATCCCTAGACCATCTCTTTGTCATTCTTCGACAATAAATAATTGAAATGCTTTTAAGTATGTAGATGTAATGATTATGCAGCTTTTAACCAGGTTCAATACAATTTTTTTAATATTTAAAGTCGCATATTTACTTTTTGGTATATTTTTTTCCCACATTTAGGCTGTTCTAGTTCATACTGCTGAAACTATTCGTGTCCGATATTTAATGGACCTGCTCATGGAGACAAAAAGACCTATAATGCTAGTTGGTAATGCGGGATGTGGCAAAACAGTATTAGCTGGGGATAAGTTTGCTTCACTCGATCCTGACAAAATGATGGTTTCTAACGTGCCATTTAATTATTACACGACTTCTGCTATGTTACAGCAAGTACTTGAGAAGCCTCTAGAAAAAAAGGCTGGCAGAAACTATGGACCTCCAGGAGCAAAAAAATTGATTTATTTCATTGATGACATGAACATGCCAGAGGTTAGTATTGTAACTAATCATTTCTGTATTTAATGATTTTACCATGATTTTTGAAGAAATTGAGTTAAGTTGTAATTTTTTTTTTTGTGAGTGATTTGTTTTTCATAGTCAACTTTTATGTTCAAAAGCTATTGTAATATGTTTCAAGTACTGTATTTAATCTTAATATTTAATATTAATTATAAATATGTATATATAATAAATAAAGTTTAATATTTTTTGTTCTGAGGGCACCTTATGTTCTATGCAGGCATTGAAAATTACATAATACTATTCCCAAATAACGTAATTTAAATGTTAGAAATGTAATTGAACAGTATTTTTTGCTGTTTAGGTTGATACATATGGTACAGTACAGCCACATACACTTATCCGGCAGCATCTTGATTACACCCATTGGTATGATAGGCAAAAATTGACATTAAAAGAAGTGCATAATTGTCAATATGTAGCTTGTATGAACCCAACAGCTGGTAGTTTCACCATCAATGCTAGATTGCAAGTAAAACTTTATTAAAAATTATTATAACATACAGGGATGGCTTGAAGCATTTTTCGAAATGATTTTGAAATAATTTTTTTCTGGTAATTTTTTGGAAAATCAGTAAATAGAAATTTATGGCCAATATTGTTATTTATTCATCTGATTTATTATGGAGAGCAGTTGGATAGAGTTTTGACTGAAATTACTCTCCTTGATAAGTTTGATTAACATGATCATTATGGTTTTTTATTGTTTTGAGAATTTTTTGTAACTTTATATTTTTTTGCGCAAGAGTAATTTAATCTTTCCCAACCACGAGTTTTGTGTTAGCGAGGCTTTAGCAGAAGGACAAAAACTTAATACTCAGTGCAAACCTAACTTGGTGCACTGGGTTTCAGGTGCATGTATGCTGGTGGTGAGTTTAAGCAATTGATCTCTAAAATGACCTTCCAGCACTGAGTTTTTTTAATGAAGGAATGGCAGGCTTCCTGTGCACTCTTTTGACCAATTCCTTTTTTGTAGTCTCATCGAGCTCTATGCTTTTTTTCTGAACCCTCACTCGTACTTCCTTTTTCATAGCATGATATTTCCAAACTTCGAAAACCGAATGAAGCTCGTTTTGACTTATGATGCCATCTTCAAGTGCCTTGCTGACTAGGTCTGCAAAAGAATTGAGCTTCGTCTCAGCAGAACACAAATCTGGTCATTTTATTGAGCTTTTAATGTCAGATGACTAGTGCCAAGTTTTGTGCCAGCACTCATGAGGTTGCACCTGGCAACAATGCCAATGATGATTTGGAGGACTGGTGCTGTGATTATGGTTGCTAAAAAGCTCGTTCCAATGCCACCTAGAACGAAGCCTATCACAGTAGCTTTGACATCAACACCGTCGATAACATTGCCGAACTAAGAATATTTGTTCATAAGGCTTTCACAGGAGTTATTCTCGGCCTTCAGCTGGTCTTTAATTTTGTATTTAGTCTGCCCTCGGGAATAGTATGAGTTTCATTTAGTGCAGGGTATAACTGAGGGTATCTATCTATTTTCTCCATATTGGTTTTACAAAGATTAATTCTTTAGTATGGTTATTTGGTTCCATATTACGTAACACCTTTTACAAAGATTAATTCTTTAATATGGTTATTTGGTTCCATATTACGTAACACCCACTCCTGTCCTTTGATCATCTTACCAGTCTTGACATGCTGATGTGACTGTTTGACATCTCTCGTCTCAAAAATCAGACCCTTCTTGGCTTCTATTTATATCGTCCAGTGACTTTCCTGTCACTGTGTTGCAGGGAGGAACATAGCGAATCTATTCCAACCATCATATGTTGTGGTGATATGCAAAACAGGGAATTTCTCTGGAGAGTCATTAAATATTGCCTTGTCATAGCCACTAGCTGAGCCGTCCCATAAAGGCATAAATGGAGAGATAAATAAGGCATCCTTATTTTGAGAAATACCTCCATCGGTTCCAAGTGTATTGTTTTTCTCTCCAGATCCTTGCTCTCCAGGTTTTCCTTTTGGAAGCACCAGAAGGTCCACACTCTCCTGGGTTACCTTTAGTACCAAAAAGGCCTAGGTCTCTTTTAAGCCCAATTGGTGCAGTTGGGTCACATTTGTTTATAGTGCCATCGGGCTTAATAGCATGTGAAAATATGTTCACCATTTTTTATAACTCAGCTGTGTTTGAGTATATGAAGCCCTATTCTCAGCACCTAAATTGACTTGTTGTGACTGTGGGTTCCTGGATGAATGTTGCATTACTGCACATTGTTGGTACACATATGAGAATCCTCGCTGGATGCATTGGTAGGAAACTATATAATACCTGGAACTCCACTTTAACGCTATTTTTATGTGGATTTATTTATAGGTTAACATATTGGATTCAAATGAGTACCTGATACTTTGAAAAAGTTACGTGTTCTCATGGCCGATGATCTCGCAGTTTTGTTGGAAGCAGCAATGAATAAGATTGCTAAACCACGCATGCAAGTGCATCCAATTTGACCAAATATAAACTATCTCAAGTAAAAGTAGGACAATGAAATACTTTGCCATAAGTTTGTCCAGAAGAAACGAGAAAGGGAGAAAGGGCAACTCAGCTTCAAGCACCCTTAGAGAAGCAATTTGCTGCAATATGTGGAGACATTCTATTTGCTACTTCAGATGCTCAAACTTAAAAGCAAGATGCTGAAATTGCAGGAAGAACAAGCATTAAGCAAAAGATCTAGAGGTTACGATATAGCACGGCAAGTGTTAGGTCTGTCACCTTCCACAGGTGAAATGGAGAGTCTCACCGATATGTATCGTAAGTTACAAGGTAACAATGCTAGTTCTATCGTGCGCGGTGAAATTGAAATTGATGGTTAACCAATGCAAGATAGCAACCTTGTAGCAACATTACAGCTTTCTGAAATCTCATTAAGGGCTGACAAGTTTTCAAGAGGGGATCCATATGGAGCTTGGTAAAATGCTTTGACAGAAATGGGTAGCCTCTTTGAAGTTTCCCGAGAGCATTCAACCATTATTGGGGATTAAGCGAGTAGATAAAAAAAGATCAATACTACAAACTCCTAGAATGCTACCATCGCCACCAATAAAAATTCAGTCAAATTTTGTACCACTATCATCAAATGAAGAAGACTCAGTTGATGCAATGTTTCAAAATTTTAGTGAGCACCTGACCATGAGAGATTGTGACGACAAAACACAGCAAAAGGGAAGTGGAAAGAGTTGTGAAACCAAGCCATGGACTACACTGAGCAAGGGGATCACAACGAAGTATCAGGTGTTTTAAACCAAGCAAAGCAATGAGAACCCCACGCCAGAAGTTGAAAAAAGCAGATAACTATCTTGCCTTTCTTAGAGACTATACCATACTAGTATACCTAATAATGACACCGACTTTCATTACTCTCCCTATTAAATATTGCTCTGCTTTATGACGAAAACTTGTCACAGGAAATTACTCAGCTAAGCTTGCTGAGACCTTCTTGTTTCCAGTAGATTGGAAGGTGTTTCTAATCAGTGCTCCCATACCATGCACCTGGTATAATGTTACAGAGAGGAACAAACTACTCGTGAGCTTGAGGGATGGTGCCCAGACACCTCGACACATTTTCAAGGCTAAGTGTGAAGCCAATACAGACTTAGTTGCTTGACAGACTCTAGTGGTAACTGAGGCATCTGCTAATGCTACATCGACCTTAACTGTCACGTTCCGCCCATTCCTGGAGATGATACAAAAGAAACGGTTGCAACTAATCGATATGGCTTTTCGCTTGTTGTTAACTTGAGCGAAGCCAGAGTTTACATTGATTGTCACCAAAGTGGTGACTGGAGCCGGTATTTGAATAACATCTGGCTGATGGTTTGTCAAGCGAGTAGAACTGACATCGGCTGCCACAAATTTCAGGATAGAGCATATGGCAAAAGAGAAGGCTCTGTATCCTATGGACACGACCCTCTTCTACCATCAACAATAGATGGATAAGACTCGGTTTAAACTGAAGGATACATGGAATGGCCCTCTTTTTAGCCAAGTATTTGTAGCTGCTGTGCGAGCATTCAGGTTCAAAGGGTACATGACACAGAGCCCGTACAACTTTGTAAATTATTGACTAGCTCCGCTACAGCTGGCTGCTGGCTCGAGAGAGGTGCCTGAAATTGCCTACGAGCCAGTATTTAATGGAACAAATGTGAAAGGCTTCTATGTTGCATGAGAGTATCTTTTCACACTGGATGTTGCAGTGGTCTGGTCTCATCAGTTGTAGAGGTGGCAATTGATCGTAGTATTATGACTGACTTTGCTAACTAGATATGTCAACTGCCAAGCAGCTCGAAAATTGGACAATAAAAAATGTTCCTTACTTTCTGGGAGTCTTCACTGCTAATGAGCTTCCAGTTAAGAGTAGAATCGCAGCTGCGACCTTATTAATCTTTAACTATGAGACACACTTGCGACCTGGTAGCCACTGGGTAGCTTGTTGGATCTCATATGATGGTGTTGCAACAACTTCATATAAAGTGGAGTAGTTTGGCGCAATTGGTGGACCATCAGATGCTGATGACACCATACTAGAAGACCACCACGCACTCTTTCAGGAGTGGATTGCTAAAGTTTACCACTGGCTTGGCTTTGAAGTTTACAGTTGTAACACTGTTGACTGCAGACGCTGTCTGCGCAGACGTGTGGGCGCTGTGGTTCTGCAAAAATGGCACATAAAAAAGATGGGGTAGCTTTGGTGCTGACAGAACAGAAATTTTCTGTGCATCCGAAGCTTTATAAGACTTTAGGCAGATATGGCTTATCTTTTCCACGTCCCTCACTTTAGCAGCAATAATAACGGCTGACAAATGCACCAAGAACCAGCGTGAGGAAGAACGGAAAGCCAGCTCCATGTTAACCATTTTTTAGTTGTCGAATTATCACCCTCGTATCGCTCAATGGTATTTTGTGCTGCAGTAGTCTGCCTTTCTTCCTTATCATACGGTTATTTTGACAAGGCACAAAATTCTTTGTCCTAGTTTTGTAAAGCCCACTGTCCCACAAGATGTTATCCAGAGCATCGACAGCAATCAACTTAACCTTAAGGACGTTCTCAAGGTCCAAAATATCCTCACTTGAGCAACCTGCATTTGCAAGCTTCTTGTCGTAATGTTCTTTTGTCTGCCAGCGCTTCTGTGTCAACTCATTACCTGTTCAGTTCATATTGTCCCAGAAGTGGCTGACGATATAGCAAACAAAACAATTTTTAAAATCATTGTCTTTATCTGTTTTTAATATCGGCCCTGGTTTGCCCTGCTGTTGGAGGTGCAACCGAAGCTCATAACAAATATAGACTAGATATTTCTGACCCTTCCCCCAAATTTGCTGATCATTATTATGAAAAACACTTGTGCTGACTTGATCCCGCAAGCAACAGTTCCCCCCGTCCCCCCCACCCCACTTAATGCGGTGGTTAGAGATACCTTCTTC
>JAUZNK010004451.1:0-10427 GCA_035046665.1 Euphysa ruthae | reverse complement strand
GTTATATTTTCTCTTTTTTTTTATTTTTTACATAAAAATTTTCTGACTTACAGAACTGACATGAGTGTAACGTGATTCAGGAAAAATTCAAAGAAGTCCCCCCAGCGAAAAAATGATAGGTTATGATCCATATATTAAATTTCTGAAATAAAATTTCCGGTTTCCCTCCGCCCCTAATTGTTCTAAAAAATCTCTGTCTATGATTTTATCATGCTTTTCATAAATAATTATTATTTGGATCAAAGAGGGCAAGTTATTCGGTAGCGCTGAATATAAATATCTGGCTAAAAAATCGTTTACCTTTTCTAATCGATACTTTGAAGCCAAAAAAAATAACCAAAAAGTTAATAGGAATGAAGGTTATAATATTGTCACATACCTTCCAAGCTTAGCGGCTGGCATCGAAAGACATTGCCCTAAAAAAACGAAAAATTTAAAAATAAAATTGTTCGCTCCACTGCTGCAACACATAGCACAGATAGAATATTAACAAAGAAATGTTTTTCTCCAGAATATGGCAAATAACATTCAGTTTGTTCACTCAGCTCGGAGATAATTTTAGTCTTTGGTGACAAACCTCTTAATGTGAGACACCACGATAAAATGGATGATGATGATGATAATGATAATGATGATCATCATCATCAATCACCATTGCTCATTCGTGGTGTGGACTTTAGACAAAGGCTGTTTTCCGCAATTTCCACAAGTTTGTACGATTAATATGGTTGGGTCCATTAAACAACTGAATGGTTCTTTGATTTTCCGTGAGAGTAGGCGTGGTTCAGAGTCTATGACAGCTGTTTTACCTCGATTGCGTGTTCTTTTATCAAGCAATGTTGACAGATTTCGTTGTTTTTGATTATGTGTAACTCGCAATATTTCTTTTTGTCAAAGTCTATCGTAAACCTTCGTACACTGATCAGAATCTATATTTCAGATGCAATATGAATGCCACAAATTTCATCGACGGTGAAAAAACACTATTCCTATCTACTCTACAAGCCTCACATGTGATTTTTCTTTTATATACATTGGTGAACCTAAACTTAAAATTATTAATCGATCCTTCTCACTTCTTCTTCTTTCTTTTTTTATTTATGCAATTTTTTTTTAGCTTTTTTTTGTGTTTCGGCTCTATCAATTTCTATGATTTTGTGTGTGATGTATAACGGTGATGATTTATAACGGGATCACAATGGAAATATTGTTGTGGTAGACAATTTTTGTACCTATCCTTGCCACCAATTATTTTTTATCTTAATTTTTATTGCTGTTGTTATTTTTTGTGTTCTCTTGTCTTTTAATTTTCACAGCTTATGTATATTAGTTTGTGGCAGAATAAATACTTACTTACTTAGTTACTTACTTACTTGCTTACTTACTTACTTAATTACTTACTTACTTCTTTACTTAGTTACTTACTTGCTTGATTGCTTGCTTACTTACTTACTTCTTTACTTACTTACTCACTCACTTACTTAGTTAGTTACTTACTTACTGACTTAATTACTTACTTACTCAACCAAAGAGCATCAACGCGCCGTAAAAAATGCTGACTAACACAAAAAAATCTCTCAACATTGCTGGGAAAAAGACAACGCATTCGACTGAGGTAAAAAAATCTATAATATACACTGAATGGAGCCTACTTTCACACAAAATCAATGAACCTATCCAGTTGTTTGATGAACCCAACCATACCAATATGACAACCTAGCTGAAATTTGGTATCTTCTTATCCGAAAAAAAAAACAAACTTCTTCCAGAGTCCACACCTCGTGTGAGCAACTTGCTTTCCATTATAGTCTTTAAAAATTGGCTGATTGAAAGAAGTACTTTCGATTTCACAAATTTAGTCGCTGTATATCATATTTCCAAATAAATAAAGTATGGTTTATTGCACTAAATTTGATCAATGTGCATTACATTTCACAATAAATAACTACTGCTAATCCCTACGGAAGTATTTCTGATCCTGTTAAAAACCTTTCTAAACTCTAGAAATTTATCTGTACTTTGTCTGAAGACGGGGGTAAATCGTCTACTGAAACGTTGCCAGAATAAACAAATATTTAACTCATAAAATGTTTTATAATTATTATTGACATGCTCATGTATAATAAAAAAACAAAACCAAAAATATTTTTCATATTCCTCAATCATATTGTGTTTTTTTTTTTCGATTGATACTTCGAGTTAGCACTATGCTTTATCCATGCAACTCGTCTTGAGCTGTGAAGAGCAGCTAAAAGATTCTTTCTTCACCAACCAGGATGTATAACTGACGAGTCCTAGCAGAGACGAAACGCGTCTTGTACTCTGGTTGGGATCACATCGCTCAAAACACCCGCCTTGGATTTATTGTTATTCATTTCCACTGCTCATGCACATTTCACATCAAAATAATATACCACATTCTAGACAAAGTCTACCAAAAAAAAATAGCTATAATGTAAGAATTCGATAAGAGCTGAGCTTCTTTATTTTTTCGCAATTTCTGGGTTAAAATTTCTTACTGGGACCTTTTTCTTTATATGTTTTCATTAGTAGGTACCTACTGCTGGATAGCTTCATATACCTACAACTTTCATATAAACTAATTAGCGGCTTTTGCTGATTTCAAAAGGAATTGAGCATTTCGAAAAAAAGTTTTTCACCAAGATTAAGGGAGTTTCATTGTTTAGAAGATTATTTTCAAAACGTAAAACTTTTTATATTTCTAATACTATGTATAAAATTATCAATGTTGCACGAGATACCGTAATACGGTAATCAACCAACATGCTATTTTAAAAGCTGGCTCCAGAAAAAAGAAAGGAAAGAAAAGGCGAAAGAGAAAGAAGGCAAGGGATGGATAAAAAAAAAAAAAAAAAAAATAGGCAAAGATAACTTAGTCTGGACATTCAATTTGAAAAAAAATTCTATTATTTCTGTCTACTACCATATTTTCTTGAATAGAAGTCGAAGCGCTGTTGAGCGCTAGATAAATTAAGTAAATAAGATAAGTTTGATAAATTGAAGCAGCAAATGAAATAAAAATGTGTTTTAATCTATACCAATTTTTACACTTTGTTTCCATTCTACTTGCATATTAATTGTAGTATAATTCGTTTGGATGAAAACAAAAGTTATGTAACTCGAGCTTAATTGAAGCCGCAAAAATACGGTAATCTAATTTTCTATAACAAATCACGTGCTTTAGTGTGACCTGCTCAGTTTGCTTCTTAAATCAAGCCAAATTAAATGAAAGCTAGAAAATGGCCGAAAAATTAGTAAATGTAAAATCATATTGAGATCATCTTATTTTGGATAATAAGATTTTTGAATTGCTTAATATCTAAATTTTTGTATCATCAGCTGCTTTGATTTTTGATTCATTTGGTCATTGGATCTTTTGTATCATTATATCTCAGATATATGCGTCATATCTCATTTTTGTATTTCGATCATTGATCTCTAGCATCGTTTCTTATTAAGTGATCCATTTATCGGGTGAATTGATTATTGGATTTTTGGGTCATTGAAACACTAGATATTTCGATTATTGTATCATATAATAAGTCTTCTTTTCTTTAGAAAAAAAAAAAAACATTTTCGTGGCGAAAAGTGACCTTAAAGCAATTTTTAATTTCAACTTGCATTTGAACACAGGCACCTTTTCGTAAAATCTAGATTCTGTTCCAAATATTCAGTTTTATTTACATATTCATGAAGTTAAAGTTGCACGTGTTTCCTTTTAAAAACAAAATTTAATACCGATTTTCCCCGGGTAAGCACTCAGGTCTAATTCATAAGAACGCATTTATACTGTATCGAATTAAATTATTGATGGTAAAAAAAACTATGTGCCTATTAAATGCGGGATAAATGCGACATATGAACCCACTTATTAATTAAATCCGAATAAACATCGTTAATTGGGTTGAGTGTTCCAAATCTTCGATTGAAATTCGACATGGATTCATATGTCGCATTTCAATCGCATCCAATTAAAACTATTCGTTTTTAAAGCCAACAGTAGAATGGTATCTTTTACCATATATGGGCATGTTCGTAATTCTAGAATATAAGTATTGAAAAAGTAAACACAAAAAAGAGTTTTTAAATTTTTGATTTGGCTATGTGTTCGAAATGTGTTTGTTAGAAAATGTCGGAAGAATTGAATCTGCCGCTGCCGAATTAAGAATCGTTAAATTCTTCAAGTAGCGAAGAAGAAGAAATTAAGGAGCCAACACCACAAAAAAAAGTTAAAAAAGCTGGCCGAAGGGCTCAGTGGGAAGATCGGGACATTAACAATCTAGTAGTCACAATATGCGAAAACGAATATTTCAAGAAGAAACTCATTTTTACTAATAACAAGCCACAAAAGAACCGTGAGGTATATGCAAAAGTTATCGCAGATCTAAACAAACTGTATGATGATTCATTTCCGTTTTCTGTCGAGCAGTCTAGAGTAAAATTTAAAAGTTGTATGTCGCAATGCAAAAAAGTCAGCCTTTTACAAAAGACTTCTTCAGGCATCAAGAATTTCGTCGAGGAAAAGGGACTAGGGTCGAGGTTTTTTCAGTTATACGCCCTAGTTTCTACCAGAGAATCGTGACAATCCGAGCAAGCTATCGAACCTGGATTCAAAAATAATGACAATTTCAGCCCAAAATTGTTCTTTCAAAACATTTCTCAACACCCCTGCCTCCTTACTTTTGTCCTTTGTTTTCGAACAATCTCGCATCTGAAGTACGTCCCTGATTTCTTCTTGGGTTCTACGTTCATCTTTTGATAAGTCCCACTGTCTAGGGGTTGTGTCCTCTAACTCGATGCACAAGTTATGAAGAACTAAACAAGCAAAGGCTAAAATCTTCAAGTTTTCTTTCTCACTTTCACATTTTCGCCCTAACAAACGCTATCTGCCTTTCAACTGCCCATAGGAACCTTCTGTCACCATTCTTGCTCTTGACAGGCGATAGTTAAAATAACGTTGCTGGGGATCAAGGTTGAAATTAGTATATGGCTTTAAAAGCCATGGTCTGAACGGAAAAGCCGAATCTCCGACTGTGACAGGGTAGATTGGTCTACTACTCTCGTAGTTTTCAATTTGAGGGATAATCTCGTCTCCAGTGATCATTTTGTACATTGGAAGCTTGAAAAATAGAAGAATCGTGGGTGTTTCCAGGGATCCCACAACTGGACCAAAGAAACTGGTAGTTGCTACGAACGATTGCCATCAAAACGATCGAATAAAAATTCTTGAAGTTATGATATTCTTTGGCTGCTTCCTGACCTCCGTCTGGACATTTAATTGGCAAATGGCAGCCATCTATGGCCCCAAAACAATAGGGAAATTGCCATAGCTTGTCAAAATTTTGCGATTCCTTTTTAAATTCATCATCATGTACAGGAAACTTGACAAACTCTTCCCAGAGGTTTTTCACGATGACACCAGCGACTTCAATAACAATGCCACACACGGTAGAATCACCGATACCGAAAAGCTCTGTAATAGTAATATGTATGTAGTCACCTCGACCCAAACGATAAAGTGTGACAGCAATCCGCATATCTGGGCTTATAGGCTATTCAACCAACGTTTCTTTTTCTACTTGTAGGCGTGTCGCGTTGAGGATAAACAGGAAGGTTGGTCTGGAAACTCTGAAATTAAGTTTGAATTGAGCCTCGCTGTATGTTGTCCATACATGGTTCCACCAGTTACCATTGTTTCTTTGAAACCTTCTACACGATCGGACAAAATTTGGTTTCATGTACACATTTAACTCCATTAAAGTTTTAAAAATAAAAACTGAATTCTTGTTTTTGAAGTTTTAGATGCTGGATCATGATTAGATTGTCTCCCATTCCTTTCCTGTTCTTTCACTTCAAAATATTTATAAAATACATTTGTTTAAACAACGCAAGAGCTGTACCCGCTTGCTCTGCGCTTGCCATTTTAAATTGCAACACAAAATAATTTTCTATGTTATGATGTTCGATCGTTCGATTTTTGAATTAAATTAGATATTTTTACTTATGAATCAAAAAATGTTAATGCGGTTTTATGTCGAATTTAATACAATTTAATTCGATGCGGGTTAAATGCGTTCTTATGAATTAGGCCTCAAAATCGTACAAGGTTAAACCAAACTCCGGCTAAAATCTCTTGTGTATGAGCTTCCTATTACACGAAAATTAAAAATTTTATTTCTTATCCACACGTCCAATGACAATCCCCTTTCCAGACGCAATAAGAAAATATCAGTTAAATGGTTAAGAATCTCATATCGAAATAGACATTGGAAAATTGTTACATATAAAATTTGGGAAGCAAAATTAAAAAAAAAAATCGGTATTAGCTTAGCTTAGCTGATAAAAACTTAACAATTTTTTTTGGTGCTAAGCGTGCATTTAACATTATCCGTTGAGAAAAAAAAAACTATTAATTTGGCAATCAGTTTTAACTTCAAAAAGAATCACAATTTCATTTGCATTCGAAACATTTAATATACACTTCGTATTTAATAGCATATATGAGCGAGAAGACGGGGTGGGGTTGCCATGGATTTTCCTCTAGCACGAATATTATCTCAATTAATTATAATGTAACAAGAGAATATTTAGCAAGTGAAATATACGAAAGATGTTGAATACATTTTTGCATGATTTTCAAATCTATGGAGAGAACTTATATTTTCATCGTTTAAATATTTATAAATATTTACAAAATAAGGAAATACTTTCGTTGGTTTTAAGCATTGTAAAGTTGAAAATTGCTGAAAATGATAATATTAGATAAATTAAAAAAAAATCAAATTAAACGATTACAAATACTTCACAATACCAACCGTTATGTTTCTTTTTTATTGAATGAAAAGCTCCATGGTGGTTTTTACTACCCTGGATATAGATTAGTAGGTTATGTTGAATACCAAAAGTAATAAAATTATGATATACACTAAAATATTTTTTAATGTGTTTCTCTACTGACCCAAATCGGTTTGGCATGCTTATCAAGATTTACAAATAATCTTTAAAAATTCCAAATAATACTTGCTTTTGCAACAAATGCTAATTTTAGAATATTTTGACCTCAAAAATACCAAAAAACTGAATTTCAAAGTTACAAAGAATGCATCATTTATGTATATTTTTGTGATATTATAAATCAAAACTTTTTTCAGTTTAAGAAAGAAAAAAACAAATAGCATCGGGAGCTCAGCAGTGTTGCACGTGTTTTTGGAAATTGGTCGCTTTCCAGTAATCCAGCCATTATTATGGGAGGTCGAAGGTGTATTATGGGAGGTGATATTCAATTAGAGGGTTTGATAGATGATGGGGATTGATATTTTTGTGGTTTGTGCTTAGGGGATTTAAGTCGCGTAAAGCGACGATGCAGGTATAACACAGTTTTATTTTTTACTGTTTAAGAGAGATACTTAGACAAAAAACAACAAAGCTACGTCAAAAACTTTTAAGAAGCTATCCAGCTAACACGTGATTTTGGCAATACTACGTCGTTATATTAGATTTTAACAATCATTTGCTTAAAGCAATTTCCATGTGATTTAATTCCAGAATTCCAAATAGATTTCTAAAAAAATTGTGCGAAATTTAGCGTTATTTTTGCATCGCATTGAAACAATAAGGCATCCTCACGAATTTCGATCAAATTTAAGAAGTTAAACTAGCAAAACTTTACCATTTATTTGTTCAAAATATCAATAGGAATCTGGAATTGATATATCCGCAAAACGTGCCATTTACTAGGACTTGCTTAAACGAGGTTATAGCACCGTAACAATAACACCGTAACGTATTACCTTAACAATATAAATATTTCAGTGTTTGATTTATCTAATGAATTTTCCATGTATTCTGGTATAAAACTCAATAGGTTTTCTATTAGATTTTTACATTTAAAATTATAATGGGGTATTCTTTCAAACTTTTATATACAAAGCAAGAACTCTTTTGTGGTAAAGATCAAAAGCGTTAAAAGTATTGTTGAGTAATAATAAGAAGAATAAACGGTTTATTCCCTGAGAAAAAGTCTTTAAATGTTTGCTAACCTGAAAACTCCTTTTGTATTTGCGTGCTAAAAATGCATGATAACTTAATATTTAGAAAATCTGGATTTTCCGAAAAGAACGCGCCTCTCCCAGGACCTACAAAATGTTGGTTAAATAAATGTTCGTTTCTTAGATATTTTTTTAATCAGTTCATTGTTTATATTTATAAAACATAAAAAAAAACTCATTATCAAGATAGGGATGAAGCTTGTCATGCAAAATAATGTATACTTAAATATTTTTTGATGTAGATATTCAATTCATTGTAATTGAGTGGTCTGGGTCGGAAGTCCTTGCATTTTTTCTTTATCAAATTTAGCTGCGAAACCATGCGATTGAAATGGCTTTTTTATATAGAAAAGAATAAAAAATCTCTCACCAGTTGACGAATTTGGATCTGTTGTCATATCATGATTATATTCGTGGTTTACTTCGTTATGTTGAAATTTGTTTTGAAATTGTGGAGAAAATAGCAACTTAGTAGAAAATCGAATTTGTTCAGTAATTTCACGTTCATCACTTTCACCACTTTTTTGTGTTTTCTTTTCCTCATTGGATTGAGGATCAACCTCATCACTCATATTAAAGAATTAAACTGATCAATTATTATATTTTTTTTTTTGGCTTGAGTTGATTTTTGAATTTTAAAACTTTAACTGTCAATTTTTCTTATTGAAGTTCTTCGATTTTCATTTTAATTCGAATAAAATTAGTTTATTTCTGGTTTCCATGGGAGATTACTAAACAGAAATAAAGTCCTTGATACATTTAGCTATAGTTGTAGTAAAATGTTTGTGCTATATATTGCAGACGCCTTGTGCTTTTAAATTATCCTGGTTTCGTATATGCTTTGATAACTTTACATTATGTTAAAATATAATTTACAATATGGATCTAATTTTAGTCAAGGAAATTTAATTCAAACTAAGTTCTCATTTCAAATATTTTATGTAATGATCTTGAATGGTATAACTTTATTCGGTTCGGTAAACTATCATTTTCGACTGGCTAATGTATTTCGGGTACAAGAAAATTAACTATCGATATTTTGTTTACGCATTAAAATTATATTTTAATGTACCCCAATAGAATTTCTCTTTTAAATGTAAATAAAAACTTTTATAAGACACCAGTTTATAAGCGAAGTCGAAATATAATGATAAAGTCTGATTTAATACTACTGCAGTAATTTACTTTAATTAAGTAATTTACTTAATTTACTAATTTACCGCAGCAACCGAAAAAAAATATTTTCCTATAAAGTATTAAAAATGCAAATATCCGTCAATAATCACGTTTTCTTTTTTTTAAAATAAATGAATGACAATTAAAAAAGGTGCTTATTCGCCTTTATCGTCCTAAATATGTCAAATGGAAAAAAAAGAAGATAGAAAATTGTTTATTTTTACAATTTGGAAAAATCATAACAAGCAAAACAACCGCAAAGAATAGAAACGCGTAAAAAACTAGAAAAAAAAAGTCCCTCTAGAGTTAATCCTTTAATTGTTAAAATGATTCAAAATTTCTCAAAAACAACTTTATATTTTCGCATTTATGTACATAAAACACACTAAATTTGCATTATATATTTTAAATTTAATATGAAATTGAGTGCATTTGGTTTCATTTCTAAATTCTCTCAGAAAAAAGCCTCAAATAACCGCACCCTGTATCTTTTATCAAGTTGAATATGCGAGATATCACTTCAATAACACTTTTTAAGGGAAGGGTTAGTTCGATAAAGTGAACTATACACATTTTTCTTAAAATAGCATTATTTATCCGGTATATCACTTCGAACTGGAGCAGTAGTTTTTATGGATATATTTCAAATATTTTTTAAAACAATGTTATATGTCGTTGGAAAGTTGGTTGGTTCTTCTTTCAATGATATTAAATTTAGTTTTTAATTAAAATCCATATTTAGATAAAGAACTAATTTTCAAAACTTACTTTAATATAAAAACAAACCAGGGCTCATAAACTCCTGTTTTTTTTTTTATCTCTTAAAGGACTGGTAATCATAAAAAGATCTTGAAAAATATTATAATACTTGTGCTCGTCTAAATTTGAGAAAAAAAAAACTTATTTTAGAGAAGTATTTTCCATATATTTTCAAAATTTTACATACATACATAAATACATACATACACACATTTTTATTACGAATTTGGGACACATGACGAGGACAGACATACACCATCTAAATCCTGCTACAATATGCTATCCGAAATTAGATGGTGGTTTCACCGTAAGCGGGCCAGATGTCGGGCCCGCTAAAAAAATCGGGTTCTGTTGGTAGCTGTGTAAATACATATCGGGTTAACTAAACCACGTTCTGTGCTTACGTGCATACATACATAGATA
>JAUZNK010004450.1:0-26530 GCA_035046665.1 Euphysa ruthae | reverse complement strand
TTACGTTATAAATATTTTCTCTATGTTACGTTATAAATATGTTCTCTATGTTATGTTATAAATATGTTCTCTATGTTACGTTATAAATATGTTCTCTATGTAACGTTATAAATATGTTCTCTATGTTACGTTATAAATATGTTCTCTATGTTACGTTATAAATATGTTCTCTATTTTACGTTATAAATATGTTCTCTATGTATTACATAGAGCATATTTATAACGTTACATAGAGAACATATTTATAACGTTACATAGAGAACATATTTATAACGTTAAACGTTATAAATATGTTCTCTATGTTACGTTATAAATATGTTATCTATGTAACGTTATAAATATGTTCTCTATGTTACATTATCAATATAATATGACGCATTTGGTCCAGGAGCAGAAAAGTTCAAATAAGATAAGCAAAATGAATTGTTTTAAACTTATTATGAATTTTCTTCGACATCAAAATTATAATTTTATTTTATTTTTTTATGATATTATAATTTTTATTTGTCTAACTTTTAGTAAAGAAAAAAATATCGTTTTTTCCTCCTGGTCATAATGAGGACCAATACTACAACTTGTTTTCGAAAGCCTCATCAATCGAAAAAATAATTTACTTAAGAAATAATTGAAATCATTATTTGTTGAAATCAAATTACTTAGAAATTAGATAAACTTAAAAGAAAAATTGGAGCATGGAATTTTATCTGGTTAGAATATTTTATAGAATTATAATAATAAATAAATAAATAGAATATTTTGACTTTTATTTTATATGTTTTAAAGGGCTATAAAGGCAGGCGAGGAGACCGAGGAGTCACGGGAAATAATGGTTTAACGGTGAGTTTTTAAATATGGTTTATTATGTTGTAGCAAATAATGGGGGTTAAAATTTATTTTATATATTTAAGGTTTACGTTATGATCATCTTCAGTAAAATTCATTTCTGTTAATGAAAATTTTTAAAAATTGATTTTATATTGTATTTCATATTATGATTTTTATGATCATGACATTATGAGCATTTTATTTTATTCTAAGTTTATTGTTATTTTAAAACGCATACTTTTAACCTAAGGGTGTCTTTACTTATTATTCTTTATTTAGGGAAGGCGAGGCGAGTCTGGAGTCATTGGTATAGCTGGAAAGCGAGTAAGAATTATTTGTAATGCTATTCGCTTTTATTCAGCCGCTTTAATATTATTATTATTATTATGGTTATTTTTTTCAATTTACCTCAAATATTTTAAAATCCAATTTTCCTGAAATTTTTGCTAACACTTTTGCGTTATTTTGTGTCTCTAAAAAATTAAAATATTTTTGTGCCTGGAGCAAAATTTTTACTAAAAATCACCTCATGCTTGTTTCTTTTTGGTTTAAGTATATTGCTTGAAAGAAAATTAAGAAAGGTAGGTAAACAAAAAGAAAGGTATACACCTCCATACACCTTCAGCTGGCAAGTGGGAATTTTGAATTTTGGCAACTTCATTTTCATATTTTAACCAAACTCAATTTGCAATATTTTTTGAGTACTGGATGTTTGAAGTCATGGGAGTTTTAGATTTCTGTTGGTAAATAATATCAATATCTTGGAAATCTTAGACTTTGTTCATTTTTCACTGTGAATATCTATAAAATAATGCTAGTTTTAATACCTATAGATTTCGAACAAAGAGAAGTAATATTGTGAAGATGACACTGATAGACATTAACAACTTTTTTTTATGAGATATTGTTTTTTTTTTCTTTAAAGAATTTTTTCAATCAAACTTTGCTTCAGAATTTTTTGCCTTTTTAACTATCAATACATCAAATGAGTACTTCTAAAAAAAATATATTTTAAATCTGATATATTCTTTTGGACTAAATATACAATATATTAAAAAAAATTTTTTTAATCAAATAAAACTCTTTAAAAACATCACAACACTTATTTCTCAGCAAAGCGAGAAATGAGAGAGAGAGAGACCCTTAGACTCTGCTGTGTGGTGTGATTTCAACACTAGAGCACTCCGTGATCTTGAAATTTCCAGGTTGACATCCAGCGGGGGAAAACCATATCTCATGGCCAGATTGGGATCTTCAGCCTTGGTTGGCAACCTTCCTAGTGATTGTGTCAAGATAAAAACATCTAGTTTCTTGATCTGTAAAACAGGGGGATGACAAGAAGGGCATCCGTCTAACCCATACTAGTATGGAAAATGGACGTAAAACTGTAAAAGAAGAAAGCGCAGCGCACTATGTGTTTGACAGTTTTGCCTGTTTACAAAATTTAAAAAATCATAATTTTGGGTAAATTCTTAAATTAGAAAAAAATTGTCAGGGAAGCTAAAGCTATAAACCATACCGCAATAAAAAATAAGTGTGTAAATATCAAATATACACTATAATATAACAGAAAATGTGTTTTCATTAAAAAAAAATTGCTTTTCCACTAAAGTAAATGTAGCTGGTCAAAGTATTTTCTAACATTCTTTGTTGAAACACAGAAATTTTAAATTTAGTGATATATGTAAACAACAGACTATATTTAAATTCTGAAAAAGTTATTCTAGAGGAAGAGCAACAGCCAAACATTCATTCATAACATGTAACCAAAATAAAGTAATACACGCATGCATGCACACACACACATACACACACAAACACACGCACGCACACACTGGAAATAGCAAATAAATCAGGAAAATACCCATAGATGTACAATGAAAAAAGAGATTACTTACTACAATCAGAATCTGTTTAATATAATTTAACTTCATTTTCTGAGCAAGCCCAGGTTAGTCCAGGTTAGTTTTAGAAAAAAAAAAGACTTTTCTACTTTTCATTTTCATAAAAATATACAACTTTTTTTTCAAAAACACTGTCAATTTGGCTCTAACTTTTACTGTTCCACCAGTATATGACAAATAGGAAGCCTATGTTTAAAAACGCAAATGTGAACCATACAGAACGGAATCATAAACGCATAGGTACATCATTCAGGTTCTAAAGGTTAAAATGTGAGGTTTGGAAAAATAACTAAACAATGTTTTAAGGAAAAAATTGACTTCTTGGCTTTCCAAATATTTTTTTAGAATTTTATCATTTTATTATCTGAATACACTGAGCTTTCTGAATCCATATTTGACACCATTTTTAACCCTTGCTTTTTTGGTTATAATTTCTGTCCTTTTTTAAATAAAAATTTGTGTTTTTTTTTTTTTAATCATAATATGTATAATTACAATATTGTTTCTTTCCATATCTGTCAAGTATTTCCTTGTATCACATACCAAACGGTCATAAAATAATCTTGGTCACTAGGCATTTATCTGTGGCCAAAATCTTAGTAGAATATACGCCATGTAAACAATTCTTTAAAAATCATGTTATCAATTTCTTATCTCAAGGTTTATTATTTATTTATTAGGTGATTTTCTTCTGCTGCTTTCTTGGAGGAAGTATCAATATAAGCACTTAAAGTCAAAGTTGAAGCCTGCTTGACAAAGTTAATGAACAACAGTCATTAACTTTGTCAACCAGGCATCTTGATTTTCTTACATAATTCTTATATAGAAGACTATTTACTAGCAGCCGCTCCGACTTGAAATATTGGTGATCTGCTTTTACACTACTGGTTCCTATAGCCAGCAAATACCAGTTTTATATTAGACAAACAGCTATCACTGGACCAGTGAAATTTGCTTTTTAATTAAAGTGAAAGTGGTAGTGAAAATGAATGAATGAATGAATGGAATAAAATAAAATAAATAAAACAATATAATTAATGAAATAACCTGAGAATGTATCTTGACCTAATTACAGGTGATCAGAATCACATGCGTATTATGCCATCCCATATTTCGATATGAAGCTACGTCATCTTTATTTTCATACATACTCTTTCAAGTTGCGCCAACTGTTTTTTGAAAGCGTCACAACAAATTTACACAGATATTTATCTCTTGTTGGTAGTTGATAAGTTGATGTTAATGCTAATATTTTTATGGCTGATAGCCTTGTAACCTTGGAAGGTTACCAGGTTACAATTGCTATATTATTGCTCTTAAAGTAAAGATCAATGTAACAAGTGCATCATATTTGAAATTTGCTACCATCCTACTGTTGCACACTTTTTGTGATCTGAAGTAGAACTAGATGCCTCCAGTCCTTGAATCCTTTTCAAGTGAGGGAAGAAACTTCAATTACTTTGAAAAAACCTGATACAATTGGCCACAGCGGAAGACACACTCCTTCATTGTCCCAAATCTATTGAAGGAAACAGTTGTACTAGTCTACTGAATTGTACTAGTAATTTGTGAATAGTGAATTGTACTAAAATCTACTAGTCTTCTCTATCGCAGTATAAAAGCAAAAAATTATTTCTTAAAACAGCAACCATTCACGGAAAAGTAGCCAGCTTGTTAACCTATCTGGTTGTATTAACAGAATAATATTAAAATATCAAGAATGTTGACACTGTACCCATTGCAAACACAAAGGCCACATAACCTGAAGTTGTGTGAAGTTTAAGAACACTTTCATTTATGTTGCAGTGAATATAAGTTTTTGTCCTTTTGAACAATGAAAATATGGAGTTCTACTTCCCTATATTTCATTGTCATCATCATCATCATCGTCATCATCGTAATCATCATCATTATTGTCATCATTATCATCATCATCTTCATCGTCATCATCGTCATCATGGTGATTGTCATCATTGTAATTTTCATCATTGGCATCATGCTCTAAACCTTTCATTTATATAAATATATATTTATATAAATATATGTTTATATAAATAAAATATGCATTTTGAATTAGCATTAAAAAAATAGAATAATTTTCTATCATTTTTTTTAAAGAAAATGGCGTATTCCTCTTGTTCTCAATTATATGTTGTTATAATTATAATTTGAGTCCAACCCCTACTTATAATTTGGGTCCAACCCCTACTTATAAATTTTACTAAAATTTATTAACTGATTTGGTTCTAAAATGTCTTTGGTCATTTAATCATTTTATATCGTATTTTGATTTTCTTTAATCGGGTTTTAACGTTCTTTCAACGACACTGCAGCATTTAAAATTGAATAAGCCGTCAACTATCACAATCAGTATTTTTCAAAGTTAAATTTGGCTTGACCTATATAGTTGGCATTATTTTGCTCATTTTGAGCATTAAATCTACAGTCTCCAATACTCCCTCTCCCATTTTTAAACATGTGAAGCAAAAATATTCAGGCTAAACGGAGTTAATATTTAATTTAAGACATTCACATAAATTAAAAATTTATAAATATTACTATTATCTATTTTGCAGGGTACTGACGGGACTAAAGGAGCTGTTGGAACTGCTGGCCCAAGAGTGAGAACTTTTTCCTTGTTTTTTAATATTTCTTTTCTTAGCTTTAACTTAAATAATTGTATTTTCCTGACCTTTCCTTGTTTTAATGTTGTTTTATTTTTTTTGTTATTGTTTTAAAATAGCTATGATTAGTTATGGCTAAGTCTTGAAATCATTTCACATGTCACGTGCTTACATAAAATTTATTATTGCATTGATATAATATGAATAATACATATTCAAGATGAACTATCTCTTTTGTCAGTCATTCTATTCAAAATTTTCTTGTGGTAGCTAGTAGCTTGTGTGATTTGCTTAATATGTTCCATATGTGTTTAGGGATTAAAAGGAAAGTCTGGTCCAGTAGGATTGCCTGGTAAGCCAGGACCACAGGTATTTAACTTTTTTTTCTGCTTACTGGTCTCAATTATTAAGTATGATCCTTTTTCTGAACATTTTTAAGAATTTTTCTGAAATTTATCAAGTTTTTCTCAAATTTTACACAAATTTATAATTACCATCTATTAAAAATCCTCTTCTGAGAAAATAAGTAAAAAGTCTAAAAATTGTTTTTATTGTTTTTGCTAAAATTTTCTTTGATTTTTGCGAATATTTTGAAAACTGAACTGACAAAACTTTAATTTGGCTAATTTTATTCAATAAAGCATGGTTCCCTGCAATTAAGATGAGATCATCAAAGTTTTATAAAAATTTCCAATCGATAAAGAAAGGCAAAAAAGGTATATACCATAACTGATTGATTAAACCCCGGGGGCCTAAACTCTTCTTTAAGTGTGGAGGCTTATTCAGAAGTGGAGTATCTTTAAATAATACAAGATATTTTTCAAAACTTTAATACTAAAAAAAGTAAAACAACATAGCAAAAAAGTGAATTAATTGTCAATTTCATTGTCATTGTCACCCTCTTTATTTTCATCGACTATCAATTCTTGTTGTGCTGTCTCCGTTATTTTGTTGGGGTTTACCTGAAATGTATTTTCCTCTTGTCCATTGGGCAATTCAATTTGTTCTGCTAACATTTTAAGGTCAGCATGACAACCTTGTTTTTCTTTAAAACAATGAATATCTTTATCATCATATCCATCGATGCCTGTTGTCAAGGTAATGCTTTAAACGATTTACAGGTCATTTCAGATGACAGTTGACTCCATGAATTAAGGATCCAACTCACACTGTTACTATGTGGGTGAGGTTTGAGATTGCCACCATCTGTCTCCTGGTGAACCCCTATTGCTTAAAGCCACTCGTCTTAATTTTCTGTTAAATACACCTTGAATGGTTTGTTCCAGCAAACATTTGGTGCCTGAATGTATTTAGTACAGCCACCTGGGACCAAAATAGTGTCAATCTTTTTACCTCAGAGAGATTTTTGAGCAAATTAAATGACATTCATATGTATCCCAAGCCATAAATCATCGTCTGAATGAAAATTTCTCTAGCACAGTGTTTTCCCAACTGAGTGTAAGATCAGCATTCATCTGTTTGTCGATGAAGCTATAACACATTTATTCACATACTCTTTCTTTAATTTCTCAACATCACGTTTACCTCTGTTGACTGCTATGAAAGGTGTAAGTCTTTAGTATGATATGTTTATACAGTGCAGAAAAGTTCGTCGCAGGTTTATTTTAAGCATAATTTGTTTACACTGTACAGAAGAAGATAAAGATTCTCAAAGATTAAGACTAAAATTTAAAAAAGATTGTTTTGTGTTTTAAACAAGCTAATATATACGTGCATATCAAAGTGATGGGAAAAAAAACGTTTGAAAAAATATATAATTTGTTTGCAGTTTGGGCTTACATTGTCCATTGCTATATTAAATAAATTACTAAGCAACCTCAATATTTGTTTTAAAGCTTTATATCGCCAACTGATATTTAAAGTTATGTTAAATAATTTGTTGATATTAGTGTGCGATTAACCTTACAGCTAATGTTTTAATTATCTGAAGAGTATGTGTGCTACTTATTTATTCTACTTTTAATTTATTTGTTTTTTGAGAAACTAAGACTAAGACTTCGTTTTAGAATTTGAAGTTTAAATTTAAATAAAATGTTGCTTGGCTTAAATATTGTTTTGAAGAAAATCTTGGTTGACTAAAATATCGTTTTGAAGAAAATCTTGGTTGATTAAAATATTGTTTTGAAGAAATATGTGCAATATTTGAAAAAATATTTGGGCCATAGCAGACAAGCAAAAGCTAAGACTGAGAAATGCAGCATTTGAATTGCAGCGCAGTACTGCTGTTTGGGGTTCACTATTTGAGCGTCCCTCAGCTTGTTATGCTCAGGAATAAATAGTTAAACTATCTGAATCTATGCAATGCACTGTAAAATAAAGTAACATATACCATAATTTTTAGACTTGTACAATTAAAAAATTTAGCCGTATGCCGTAAATATAATATAGGGTACAACTTTAACCGTGCAACTAAAAAAAAAAAGGTTATGAAGTTCTGTACATGACTTGTTTTTTTAATTGGAAGGAGAGATAGGTAATTGAGATAGGTAGATAATAAACACGCTATCAGTCGAGGCACGGTGATCATTCTAGTACTATAATCCGTGACTACAATGAAACTGCTTACCTCTGCAATGTTTTATAAGGAGCAGATCGGCTATTGAACTTCGAGAAAGCCGGAAATATCCACTACATCAAGTATAAAGACAACAAAACAAGGGCTCAGTGTTTTCATAGACAGGCATTCGTCCTCGCACACACCAATGTTGCACTTCTAAGGATACTGAGACGTTTCCCCCAAAAAGACGTCATAAGGGTTTGCACAGACGCCCTTTACACCAAGTTCCTTCCCATTGAGGTCAAAGGCCTTCTAGTTAAGAATGGCCTAAAAAGGTATGGACTGAACTTGTCAAGTAATATGTTGTGGGGACAGCAGTTTGTTCTGCCAACAGCATCTTACAAAAAGTGCCAGCGTCAGCACTACATGCTGTCAAAAGGTTGATGGTGCCAGCCAGAATTCCACATCACAAAGTAATTCACCTTGAACTCCCTGCAAAGATATCCTTTGACCCAGACAACAGTATTGCCCATCATTACAAAAAACAGGGTCAGCAGGTTGCAATAGCTGTAAGTTATGACATAGTTAAGGCATACAAAGGAACAATCATTCATGTTGATCATGGTTGACCATAGCCTCAGCGGTTGGATAAGCATTGCTGTCTACACGGCATTCTCGCATGTGAGGTTGATGGATGAAATTGTGAGGGTCTTACCTCCAACCGACATCTAGGGTCTTGTTGTTCCTTCTGCTCTGCAAGTAACCCCAGACATCACCCTGATAAAGGCAAGGTTGAAACATTAAATGATCGAAGTCAGACAGATGGGGCGTAAAAAATACACAGAAGCAAAAAACAAACTCACTGTTGGCTACGTCATGGAAATGATCAATTCTGCAAAAAAAAGTGTGTAAAGTGCGGTACCAGTCTTTTTACAGGGTTACACTAAATGTCATGCGCAGACCTTTAGTATCGACTGGATTGACGACAGTAAACAGCATTATAAATGGAATGTTAAAATCATGTAAGACTTTCCATACAAACATTATCAATCTTAATGAGTGAGCTTTGAGAAAGCAGTATGATATAGAGCAGGTTACCCATGTTCTAAAATTTGGCGCAAGATCGGGTATGGCTTATGCATCCACCATTGCTCGGTCTCACGTCAATGACCAACATCCTTTTGGTCTTCTTTGTAGTAGCAATGTAGACCGTTGTGCTGATAGGCAAAGGTGTTTCATGTAGGCGGGCTTTCTCGACTACCAATGGAACCTTGATCATTTTGATTTTTTTGCTGGAGGGAGACCAGTCATTTGCGTTGATTTGTTGTTCATATCCCCCATTAAAGTGGAAAGAAGTGGGAAGGTCGGCTTGGTGGAGTTTGTTGGGTTTATTCTCTGTAAAATGGGCAAAGAACGCTGTCTGCATATACCTTCTGACCTCTTGGTTAGATAACTACCTCCTGACCATCTCCTTTGAGGCAGCGCATTTTGGTAATTTTGAATGGAGTGTGGTAATACCCTGAAATCCTAAAGGGCCATAGTAAGCTTTTTTGAGAAACGTATCAAGTTCTTTAGACGTCAAATGTTTGGTTTTGTGTTGCAACATTGCAATTAACATTACAATTAACAAAACTATGTATTCGAGTAGCCCATTCAATCTCCAACACGCAGATTGAGTGAGTTCAGGTAGTTCTGAGGTGTGTAAATGGAGATTCACAGGTCTAGTGGTGAGAGCCAAAGCAAATTTTTAGCAACTTTTGTCATAGTGTGGGCAAGAGGCCCAGGGATTTTATCTCGCTGGACACTGTAGGCAATTTAAAATACTTTAGTATAAAGGTCTTCAGCAAAAGTGAAGAAACGCCACAAGAGCCTGTGGGATCTCCCAGGCCCAAGTCTAAAACCCAGCTTTTTTTTTTGCTGTTCACATTAAAATGTTGACCAATCAAAAAAATATGTTTCAAGCTAATCGAGATGCTTAAAAGGGAAATGGCCTTTAACTTTTTGCTTAAGCCCCCAGAGAAAGAAAGAAAAAATTTCTTAAAATTGTTAATTTTCATTAAATACTTGTTAGTGTCTGTGAAAACATTTTAATACATGTAAGTATTTGTTAGTATCTGTGAAAACCTTTTAGCGCATGTAAGTATCTGTTAGTATCTGAGAAAACCTTTTAGTACATGTAAGTATCTGTTAGTATCTGTGAATACCTTTTAGCACATGTAAGTATCTGTTAGTATCTGAGAAAACCTTTTAGCACATGTAAATATCTGTTAGTATCTGTGAAAACCTTTTAGCACATGTAAGTATCTGTTAGTATCTGTGAAAACCTTTTTGCACATGTAAATATCTGTTAGTATCTGTGAAAACCTTTTAGCACATTTAAGTATCTGTTAGTGTCTGTTTTACATTTAAGTACTTTTTAGTCCATGCAAGTACCTGGTATATGGAAAAATAGTTTATGAAATTTTTTTTGATGAACCGATAGTTACATCTTCTGTATATTTGAGTTAATAACTTCGGCTCTTAGAAAAGACCCCTTTTAAACTCATTTTGACAAATTATATTTGAGGGATTTTACCCAATAATTTGCAGTTATGCAGTAATGTTGTGCTGTTTTTGTGCAGGGTGTTCAAGGAGAAACAGGGGATATTGGTCATAAAGGAGTGAAGGTATATTTTTTTTGGACATAAAAATGTCTAATAGTTTTTTGTTTTTTTTTTCAGTATTTCATCCAAATCTATTTTAGAAACCATGTAATCAACAAATGAATGATATTTTTTCCTTAAACCTATTCTAAGCCATTTTTTGTTTTTAATAAAGATTTAAGATTTATGTGAATTTGAAATTAATGAAAATTCTTCTGTTTTTAACTTTGATTTCTAAAACAAGCTCTTTCCAAGAATTTCATCATTAAAATACTTTCAGTGTTCAAATTTTACTTTTTTTTTTTCTAAGCCTTTTAAATTTTAGCTACACAACTTTGGACTGTTTCACTTTAGCCGTTTAAGTAAAAAACTTCCATTGAATATTATTTAATTTATTCCATTGAATATTTAACTTATTTAATTTATTCCATTGAATATTTAACTTATTTAATTTATTCTGTTGCATGAATTTAGATCTCAAGCTTCAGAAAAGATTTCTTTGTTTTGATTGCCTCAAAATTTCTAAATTTTCTCAGAAATCTAATAGAGGCAAAAATGTACATACTTATGTTTTTCATATTTTTCTCCACGTTTGCATGTCCAAAGATCAACTTTGAATTTTTCTTTAAGCTTTCTATTTTATTCTTTCTTAACTTCGGACTTTGTAACATATTTAATTAATTGGTAGAAAAACATTAAAAAGACAAAGTACAATACATATGATAGTAGATATAACTATATAAGTAAAGAAATGCAAACAGACGAAAATAAAATAGAAAATATTTGTAATTAAGATAATTAACTTCGGGCTATATTTAATTAATTAATGCATACTTTACTGGGCTTGTCGAATCGCACTAATGACTACATTTCAAGTTAGTTATATTAATCTCTTGGATCATGGCATAAAAGGAATTCCTCTAAATTTAAATCGTGGTGTGGCAAATGACCAAACTTGTTTAAGAAGATTAAAAAAAAAGTTTAAGAGCTAGAAAGTAAAAATGGGTGCTTTCAAACATAAAGAGTGAGGGCGAATTTTGCAGATTAGTAGCTAACTCATTCCAAACTTTCAAACAAAAATGGATCACATAACATATTTATGTCATACTTAAACAATATAAAAAGCTTTGCGAAATTGACAGCTTTACGAATTTACGAATTGACAGCTTGTTGGCAAGCCGAAGTTACACATTACTAAATTGGAAAATATAATGCTCAAAGTAAAACAAAAACTATTTGTATCTTCAGAAGAAAACTGCAACAGAATTCAACAAAAAAAAAATTTCTCGCAGTATCAGTGGTTAATATACAATGAAGCTGTAAATAGAGATAAATTCTTTATCAACCTTTATAGACCACTACTTAATACATGGCCGTATGTCCAACATTTTAAAGGCTAAATTATGGCCAAATCTAAAATTAAGAGGCCAGTTAAAAAAAAAAATGGTAGATTTGTTACTATTCTGTTTAAAAAGATATTTTATATATTATATATATATATATATACATGCTTCTTTCTGTCGTATTCACAATGTTAACTAGTATAATTTAAAAAATAATACACTCTCGTTTATTCTCAGTTTAGGTTTCCCTAATTACCTTTTGCAAACACAGCCACATATTTTATGCACAAATACAAAAATCTACATCCTAGAATCGTATCACCCTGTAACCAAATCTGCTAACTTTTGGTAATACAGAGAAAAAATTTCATATTAGATCATGAAAATTATGGATAGCATCTTCAACAAAACTCTTGACCTGTCATCAATGATGGCGATCGGTCAAAGATAACATTTTTTTATTTATAAAATTTGAAAACTTAAACACAAAGAAATTTAGCATCCTCAAGTAAGATGTTATAACACACCCTGCTATGTAAAGATATGATCTCAAGTGTCACACTACGTCATTTAAAATGTTTTAAGGTGATTGAAGGCATATGCTTCGCAATCAATTTGCTTTCATGAAAGCAACAACAGCATTTCCTAGAATATTAGGCGAAAAGCATTGTTTGGAATTAGATATTGTCCACCATGTATTTATCATAGGTGGTTAAAAACCCAGCTAAACCTTTTCTCTCTGGAACATATAGCTTTTAGCTGCTGCAATTGTTTTTTCATCAAATATTATTGTTAAGGGCAAAACGCAAAGGTACATTTTGTTCATTGCTACCAGATTATAAAGCAGTGTAAGTTCGTTTGTGTACCTTTTTATATGGCCAGCTATTAAATTAATACCGAAAAGTGTTGTTGATTATTCTTCTTTCGATTACTTTATAATATTATTTCTTTGAAATGAGTTAAAACTTATTTTTTAAATATCCAGCTGCCATTATAAAAAACTCTTACATAGGTATTATTTGTGTACAAAGCAAAACAGCAGACACAAAATATTATCACACACAATAGACCTAATTTGATTATGTTTTATTGTATCGATTGAATTATTTTCTACCTTTCAAATATTTATAATAAAAAATAGGAAGACGAGACAAAATATGAAAAGATAAGCATGAATTTAGGCACAAATTTCTGCATACTCAGCAAAAAAAGAAAAAACTTTCTTACTATAGAGAATTTTAGCGTTAATGCCAAATGAGCTCCATCTGCAAAGCAATGAAAAAAGTCAAAGATTGGCAATTTTAATTTTCTATTTGGAATGTTTTTGCATTACATTACTAGTTAATAAGGTGACTTATGTCGGTGGATAAGAGACACGATCAAACTGGAAACCAACGTATTATTATTTCTCCAAAACTGTTAAATTTTTTTGCATGAAAGAATATAGGTATTATCATCTATATCTTGATTATGACTAGAAACAACCATCTGTCATCATTTACGATTGTCTGTTTTGGCCGTAAACAATTTAATGAAAATTAATTTCAGAAGACGTGCTTACATGAATATTGAAGGGTCTGATCTTTTGATATAAACTTTAGGAGCAAAGTTTTAACAATTGGATGCTTTTTAACACTAATAAAGATTTTGCGAATATTTGATAAATTTGCTTAATATGTAATGATTGTTACTTATTATACTGTATTATGAATTTACAATGACACAACTTTTATATAATGTTCGGGTAGTTTTTGATTTTCATAAATCATTTTTAGGTTTTTGATTTCTAAATATGCTTTTCATTAATAAAAAAATTTTTTTTTCACAAAAAAAAATATCAAGGTTTTGCAATTTTCCAAAAGCAGAAAGATTCTGGTTTAAGCTATTAAGCATTCCTAAAAATTTATTTTAGGGACATCCTGGCGCTCTTGGCTTGATGGGTTTTCTTGGAGAAAATGGAGCACCGGTATTTGTTATTAGTTTTCTTACTTACTAGATTCTTATTATTCATTTTTTTGCGGAGATCTAGAACTTACCTTAAAGTATGCATTTCAGTCAGATTTTGTTTAGAAGTTTTATAGTTCATGTAAAGTTATACTTTTTGAAATGATGTTTGACCATCTCACTTATTTTAACATGGAATAACTATCAAGTTTCTATTTATAGCAGAAAAATGGGTCAAAAAAATGTTTTTTTCATTGATAAAGCAGAATTTGTGGTGAGATTCAACGTCTTAGCAATAGCCAAGTTCATTGGCTTATATTTGCTGAAGAGTTTTCTATGCTAAGCATTATATAAATAATATAATAAAGCATTTTGATTATTTTTTCTTTTTAGGGCAAAGTTGGAAAACCAGGACCTCCTGGGACAAGAGGAGTTGTTGTAGGTGTCTTTAATTTTTGCTATATATTTTTTTTTATTGACATTATAAGATCGATATTCACAGCCTTCTCACAGAGAAATATCTGCTTAAAATTAAGATACTAGTATCAAATTTTTTGCAAGATTCTTTCATCAAAATTTGTATATGTAAAATTTGAAGGTGGTTTTGGAGGTGGTTTTGAGATTCGTTTATCATAAGTGTTATATGTAAAGTTTTAAGGTGGTTTTGAAGAATAACTTTTAATTTTATTTTATTTTAAAGTTTATTGAGTTTATTATTTCTTGACAGCAACGATTTATCAAATTAGATTTAAAATGCGTTAAATTGAAACAAATCCTTGAGCGAGATAAATTTAATTTTCTTATTTAATCCATTTTTTTCTTCTATTTGCTTAATTTCAATTCTAAAAATTGAATGTAAGCAGACATGTGAAAGGTTGCAGAAGCGATTAAAAACTTAATATTAAATTATATTTATTAGTTTTAGAAACTTCCAGAAACACGTTTGAATACTTTCGCATTGATCCTTTGTGCCTCATTCCGTTTTTTAAAAATGTTTTTTTTATCTTAGACACTCTCTGAACTGACATGTATATTTAAATATATAGGTGGCCGATATGGTGTAACAGTGTAAACGATTTTTTTTTTTTCTCTGGTAAGCCATCACAATATCACACCTATTACTTTTTTACTTTTGACAAATTTTATTTTCTCATATTATTTAATAAAAAATTATGTAATGCAACATTTCCATGAATAACTGCTCATGTAGCACAACATATCCCTGTGTAAAGTATTTCAAGTAAAAGTTTTTCACTTTCTAAAAGCAGTGCAAAAAGCTGCATATATTCTTATAATACATAATTTACTGCTTATGTTAAGCGGCTCTCAGTGTGCTTCGTCTTGTTTGTTTACGTTCAGGTTTTGCTCTGCTGAAGTAAATAAACAGAACTTAGTGGAAAGATCTGAGTAAAATGAGTAAAATAAAATTTGAAAATATGTTTTGCCTGGTTCATCATGTTGATGTTCTTCCTTGTTTAGGGAGAACCAGGATACACAGGTCCACCGGGAGCTTATGGTCCTCAAGGCCAAGAGGTAATGATATTTTATATCTTTAGTACCTTCTTATAATGATGCTTTTCACAAAAAAAAGCTCGACAAAGCTTATATATTTTGCTAAAGTATATGAAAAAAATTAAAAGATAAAAGGATTAGATAATTCATATTTCTTTTTTTTTATAGGGTGTTGCCGGAAGTAGTGGCCCTATTGGTTTGAAAGGAATAAAAGTAGGTTTTTTTCCATGTCTTTATGGTCCATTCCACTCTTTGGATGCAAATTTGTTTCATAAGAATCACCGTTTTCATTGCACTGGTAAACATGATTTTGGCATTTTTTTTTTCTTTATTTGTTTTTGAATTGTTATTCTTTGTTTTTTGATGGAAAATTTTCTTCTTTGTAATCGCAAGCACGAAAAATTTCTACTTTCAGCGGTTTCAAATTTCTTTTGCTTTACTTTTTTTAGTTATTTAATTACTGTTTCAGGGGTCCAGTGGCTTAAATGGACCACAAGGAGACACTGGTACAAAAGGAGCTAGAGTAAGTTTTAGTAAAATTACGTTTACGTAACTATAACAACAATTTGTGGATTTAAGGAGCAAATTTTTTTTTCACTTTATATCATGGTAAATCACTGTTAAATATTGTTGATTCTAATTAGTACATGCATTTTAATGCATCAATTACAAAGTCGCATTACTTGAAAATAAGAAAACCTAAAAATGAGAAAAAAGGATCAGAGAATGCATGCCATTTTTAGGAGCGGTCATCATTATAACTTTTACTTTTTCAGGTCTTTGAAATGAACTGTCAGTAGAATATAGATTCTAAACTGCAAATGTCTAAAGTAACTTGAAATATTTGAATTTAGTTTTCAAATAACGTAGTAGAATAAAAGTTGGCCTCTAGATATCATGGCCTGAATTTTGAAACCACGATTTTGTACTGTATTGCACAATTATTAATTAGCTATTGCTATCCTATTGCTTGCTAATGGAACTTTCTGCCATCTGATTGCTTTTCTTTGGATTATGATCTCCAATTCTTTAAATCTATTGTTAACCAATATCTTGCTCAGTTTGTGTAAGACCTGCTTTCTGTCGATCTCTTGTTTTAGCGTTATACCTATTAATGGCTTTTAGTTTCACACAAATCGACTGATTTTAAAAATAAATTTTAAAAAAGCTTTGATGAATTATTTTTTATAATATTCTATAATATTTTCAATGGTTTCATAATCCTACCTCATAAACCTTTGATTGGTGTAGGACTGCTAGTATATAAAAATAAATTATGAAAAAAACTTTCTTAAAAATTATCTTTAATTTCTAGTGATGGGTACAAGTTTAGCAATACCTGAATTAGTATAATGTTACCTCATGTAATTATATATCTTATACTTATAGTTTTCATAATAAAACTGACAAGCTACAGTATAGCCCCAATCAAGGGTTGTTTAAATACCAACTATCCGCTGTTTACAATTCCCAATCCACATTTGGCTAACTTTAAAATTTCATGTTTATTCGTAGCAGCTGTGTTTATTTATCAAAGATAGATTTTATTTCTAAATTCCATTTTAATTTGTCAGTTTGAAGGTAAATTAAATATATCTCGAATTATTTCTATTAATTTTCAGGGAGTTTATGGCATAAAGGGAATATCTGGAGAAAAAGGACCAATGGGAAAGAGGGTGAGAACTGATTACATATTTTAATAATTACTAATCACGTACCTAGACCCTATTTGCTAGTTTGCTATATTTTGCAATAGTTGTCGCTTTTTCAGAATTAGGGTTATTTATTTTTCATGTGAAGAAAAATTTTTATTAAAGCCAGATTCTTACTCTGTTATTATGTGCTTGGTATTTACTCTGTTATTATGTGCTTGGTATTTACTCTGTCATTATGTACTTGGTATTTACTCTGTTAATGTGTGCTTGGTATTTACTCTGTTATTGTGTGCTTGGTATTTACACTGTTATTATGTGCTTGTTATTTACTCTATTATTGTGTACTTGGTATTTACTCTGTTATCTACAAGTTGCTTTTGCAGATAATTTAGCTGAGAATTTTCATTCATTTGGACTTGTTTTTTAGTTCAAATACAAAAGCAAGTAAACCTTGATTGTTGGAACATTTAGTTCTAAAAATAATTTAATAAATAAATTTAATTTTAATTTAACTGATGAAAATACATCGCAGCTCTGGATTTAAGATCAGATATAAGACCAGGTTAAGCTTAATATTCTGACTAAGAAGAATCTTGGAATATTCTTGTTTGAATTATATAAAAATGAAGGAGTTGTGTCCAAACAAACGCTATTTCTGTGCAAATTTCTATCATGCAAAAATGCGAAGTAGTATTGAAGTTTGCTTTGGTGTTGCCATATCATTATTTACTATATTTTAACTTCATTCTGAAATTAATAAAAAAGTAAATCAGTTGGAACTGTTTTAAAATGTGTCAAAGCTATAATTAAGAAACTAGGCTAGTTTTAAATATGTTTATATGTATGGAAAAGTAGTAACAAGTAAGTAGTAACAAGTAAGTAGTAACAAGTAAGTAGTAACAAGTAAGTAATAACAAGTAAGTAGTAACAAGTAAGGCAACACCAGTTTAATTTCTCGTTCTGGGGGCAAACTGGTGATAAATATAGGGTGGTCGGTCTGCATATTTAAAATAATATGAAAAATAATGGTCGATATTAATAACTGGAAGCACGTTTTTACCCAACAATTTGTCTTTCAGAAGCTCCTTGGTAAAGTATTAGATAACAAAAACAGTACAGTATACAGGTAGAAAATGCTATATATAATCTGAAAAAGAAAATGTAAATATTTTACTAAACTTCTTTTCAAACATAAAAAGAAATTGATTTACAGTACACATTTTTTGAGATTGACTGAGCTGGATTATGAATTTTTGGTGATGATGAGTAATCAAATTTTGTTCTAACTAGCAGTTTAATGAAGAAAAAATTTGAGTTCAGATTTTATTGTGCTATCTAAACAATCTTTGAAAATTTTTGATGAGATTTGTGTGTTAGGTTATGTTCTTATAAATTTGGTATTTTTGTGTTTGTTACTGTTGATTTTTGGTTAGTATTTATTTGGTTAGTAGATTTTCAAAAAGGAGCAAGTGATTATATTTTCTGGTTAAGTTTCAGCAACGAGTCTTTTTGCAAGCGATGTGTTATCTTTGGTGTATGCTGGAGGGCAACTCTGGTATTTAAGATAGTTAAGAGATGATGCTGGTATGTGGTAGATATAAAGTACGAGTTTATTGTCAACATTTTTTAGGTTAACGTCTATAAAATTGAGTTTAAGTGGCTTCTTTTCAACTGCATGTCTTCATCTAATTAATTCGTCAAGAGTAGAAAGGCTGTATATCG
Source organism: Euphysa ruthae (assembly GCA_035046665.1). Taxonomy (NCBI): domain Eukaryota; kingdom Metazoa; phylum Cnidaria; class Hydrozoa; order Anthoathecata; family Corymorphidae; genus Euphysa; species Euphysa ruthae. The sequence continues at coordinate 7,841 of JAUZNK010004450.1, read as the reverse complement.
TTACTGACTTATTTGAAACGGCTATAAGGAAGTATCTTGCATACGCGGACAGGTACATAGGTTGGTCGACAAAAGAGCGAAGACAATATGTGACAACTTGAGGAAATGATGTTGTTGTTTTGGCGTACCCAAAATGATGGTGTCAGAGGGTGGCCCACCATTTGACTGAGGAGAAGTGAAAATGTGCCTTGATGCATGTTTGTCAATCTGTGAAACAAATATCAGTTAAGCAAAGTGAATTACGTATTATAAACCCTATAAAATCTTTAACATAGATAATTTTAGACAGCTTATACTTTTAATGCCGAAATTATTAAGTTCTAGAATTCTGGAAAAATGTTTTTTTATGAATTTTGGTATTTTTAATAACTTTTGTTGTAATTTCATAATCCAATTGATAATTAAATAAGCAAACAAACAAAAAAAAGTAGCTTTATAGAATAGATCATGTCTTGCATATCTATACAAGAATGCAATGCTTTGAAGGATATGTTGTCTAGCTCAGCATCCAGATCTGCATCTTATTGGTTGTTGTTATATAATGTTTGGGCAGTTTATTAGTTATTTTATAGAAATGCCTAATAAAATTAATAAAGAAAAAAACTCGTGATCATGCCAAATGGACATAGATGAATGGCCAACCTTTGTAAATTTCTGACAACTATTACTGTTTTAACATGGGTATAATTTTCAATAGGGAATTGTAGTAACACCTGGATACAAGGGAACACAAGGTACTTTTGGGTACAAGGTATTTCTTTTTCTTGATTACCATTTACTTATTGATTCAGCCTTAGTCAATTAACAATCAGTAAAATATTGTTTTACCCAACCAATGGTGAGCATAATTGTCATGAGAGTTTAAGTTAAAAAAAAAAAGAAAAGAATTCATATCGATACATCAATGAATCTTTATATATGTTATTCATTCTGTTTTTTCGTCATTTCAGCAGTTTCAGAGCAATCATGTCAGCAGTGTGTAGCGGTGATACAATAGGTCCTACAATAGATAATTTTTTTTTAATTTTCAAATAGTTTATGATTTATGATTGGCTATGCAATTCTTTGGTTTAACAAATAATATGTGCTGAATATGTGTTTTTATTACAAAATGTATAAAAATATTTACTGTTGAAAATGAATAATAATTATTATCGCTGTTCTCAACTCACGCAACTCGTCATGCTAAAAAGTCACTTTCTTTCAAAGTTTTTTTATTTAGACCAGTTTCTAAATTTCAAGTCCAATAATTTAAAATTTTTTATAGAAGGCGTTGTCAATTCCTTGTTCAAACGCTGCTGCTAAACACCTGCTAAATTGAACGCAAACGCTGCTGCTAAACACCTGCTAAATTGAACGCAAACATCTTAATACCATCTAACTGCTAACAACAATCCTAAAGATTTAAAATTTTGAAAAGCAGAAACTTGATGCCACGAAACTCAAAATCAACATAAACAATCCCATCTGCTCTATAAATCTTCCCTATATCTCAGTACTAAGAAAAAATTTCATCGTAATTTACTCTCACATTCAAAAAACTTATCGGTTATAACAAAAAAAGAAAAAGTGTTATTTCGCATTCCTTGTAAAGATTGTTCTGTATCGGTGAATTTTTAATGTAACCAAACCCGGCATAAAAATGTTTATCAAAACAACGCAATCTCTCAACATTGCTAGCAAAACAAACACACATTCGACTGGTGTAACAAATCTATAATAGACACTGAATTGCGCCTAACCTTATGCAAAATCAAAGAATCTATTTTCTCATTCAATGAACCCAGCCATATCAATAGTATACTGTACAATCTCACCAAAATTTGGTGACCTTTCGCAAGAAACAACGTTCTTCTGCACAAAACGAATAATCTCTGTGGACAAAAAAGTAAATAAATGAATAGTGATTAGTCATTTTATATAAATAACTGCTACTAATCTCTACAGAGGTATTTTCAATCCTGCTAAAATTTAATGGCTGTCTGTTACAGTCTGAAAAATTGTAAATAACTGCTGCTTATCCTTTTGAAAGTATTTTAGATTTTGCTACAATCTAATAATGTCCATTGCAGTCCTCAAAATTATAACTTATATTCAGAATTATTTTCAATCTTCTAAAATATATATAAACTCGAGAAGTTTTACAACAAAAATTCTTACTTTTCTTACAGGGAATCCCTGGTAAATTTGGTAAGCATGGAAATCATGGATCAGTTGGAAAAAAGGTAATCTCAGCATAATTTTTTGGAGTCTCTAGAGCCAGGAATATGACCTGTATTCTCTATTAAGGTTGCTCAACAATGTATAGACAGATGCTTCTAATAAAATAAAATAAAATCAGAGCAGCTTGATTCAAAACAATAGCTTTTTTTTTTGTTTTAAAAAAATTGCAGATTTTACCACCCTTGATCTTTGCTTGATGGTGAATTTTGTTTTCTGAAATATTTTTTGTTAATTTGCAAAATTTCATTCAACGATTTCTGAGATTAAAAAGTTGTTTTTTTATAACTTTAAAATGAATTCTTAAATTTCCAAGTTGTTTTTTTTCTTATTAATTTTAATGTTGATAGTTTGATTTATTTTTTAAAATAGTCAAATAGTAAAAATGTCAGCCAGTTTTTTTGGGTGGTTAATTGCCCACCTAAATAAAATACAAATAATGAATTATATTGAACATATATTATATTATATATTATAACAAATACTATAATAAATTATCCTGAAATTTTTGAATTTTTGCAGCAATATTTTTTCTCGCCCCGTTCTTTATTATTCATATTTGAACAGCAGAGACAATTAAATCTAGACAATATTATGAATGGTCAGCTAAATTCATTTTAAATTGGAATATAACTTTAATGAAAAACGGTGTTTCTATTTCACTGTATACGATAATTTTTTTTTTTTGTATAAACCATTTTTCAAATAGATCAAAACCAAATCGAAATTAATTTCAGTATTGTCAACAGAGAATTTATTTCTATTTACAGCTATGTATTATATATTAATCACTGGTAGCTTAAAAAAATTTGTTGCTTGTTGAATTCTGTTACAGTTTTTTTTTTCAATTCCCATATACCATTTTTACCTTTGGCTTGCCAACAAATCTTTATATAGTGATGCTTAGTTTTTTTATTTTTTTTTTTTGATGTTTTGCTCATTTTTAGGAACTTTTTATAATAACGGTTTTGCTCTAGGTAAAATTAAATCAATTACTTAGTCATCACAAAACTACTAATAATATTAGTAACATTCGTCTAGCAGCGACTTAAGAATTATTTTTTTCTGGCAACCAAGAGAAGTTATTAAGCCTCTGATGTTTAACACGAATCTTCTTGTCTTTAAGAGTTGTTTAATTTATTCAATGATTCTTTAGGGAATGCCAGGTGAAAGTGGTGAAAATGGCAATCCTGGTGTAAAGGGGGATAAGGTTAGAATTAAGTCATTTAAAAAAAGTGTTTTTAGCCAAAATCAAGGACATATATCAATGTGTTTTATAGATATATTGTTTTTAAAAAAACTTCTTCAGAAATTTTATGTTAATTTTTAATTCTTTTTTAATCCTTTTTTGCAGCGTCATTTGCATTTTTTTGTTATTACATTCCAAACATTTTTGCTAATACATTCCAAACATTTTTGTTATCACATTCGAACCATCTTTGTTATTACATTCCAAACATCTTTGTTATTACATTCCAAACATCTTTGAGATAAGGTTTCGCAAAAATTACATCTTTTTTTTAATCAAATCTACAGGAGTTTAAATTTACATTAATAATTTAATGATTTCTATTTTTGTTTACATTTTTAAATTATCAGCAATTTTTAACTTTTTGGCGATTCCTTTGTATATAACAGTTAAAACAACAGTATTGTTAGATTTCTAACGATTCTCTTGTATATAACAGTAGATTTCTAAACATTCCCTTCTATATAACAGTTAAAACAACAGTGTTGTTAGATTTCTTACGATTCCCTGATATATAAGAATTAAAACAACTGTGTTGTCAGATTTCTAACGATTCAATTGTATATAACAGTTAAAACAACAGTATTGTTAGATTTCTGACGATTCTCTTGTATATAACAGTAGATTTCTAACCATTTCCTTGTACATAACAGTTAAAACAACAGTGTTGTTAGATTTCTAACCATTCCCTTGTACATAACAGTCAAAACAACAGTGTTGTTAGATTTCGAACGATTCCCTTGTACATAACAGTTAAAACAACAATGTTTTTAGATGTATAATGATTCCAAGTTGTTGAATATCCCTCGTTTGAAACAATTAAAAAATCAATGTCATTTTATTGAATAGAGAAAAATATTTCACACAGCATATATTTTTTTTCATAGCCAGTATGGCTCTTACCACAAGTCATGATAAATATTAATTTCATATTATTAATTTAGTATTTGAAGATAAATATATTTTAAAACTGTTTTAAAACTTTATTGAGTTTAGGGTTTGCACGGTGACAGTGGCATTGGAGGAGCGATTGGTCTTCAGGTAATATTTTCTTGTCCCTATTTAAGTCAAGTCGGCTAAGTCAAAAATCATCATTTTTTTCGACTTTTATTGAAAAATTTGTTGTCTACGTTTTAAAAATAGTTTTTGAAGATTTTTTGTGCATTTTGAACAACTAATCATTATCTTTCGTTCAAAAGACAAAAGAACATTGTAATTATCAAACTTCGCTAGGATATCTTTATAGAAATTAAAATGATTTTAAACTTCATTATGATATCTTAGGGGCTAAAGGGACTTCCTGGTGAAAATGGAGAAGAAGGCAGAGATGGAAATAAGGTAAATTTACCCTTCTAGAGTTTTTTTAATAAAAATGCTCCTATTTTTCTGCAGCACGGAAACTGTTTGTTTGGTTGCTTTATATAACATCCTTGTTTTGCTTCATTAAAATTGACTACAAAATTAATGTAAGCTGATTCTAAGATTCAAAGTTATTATTTTCAATGTTAAAACTTTTCTTGATTGAAAAAAATGATGTTTTCATAGTCCCACGTAGCCTGCGTGCTATCTAATAAGATTTTCAATAAAATCTTCTGTGAAGAACTTCATAATATCTTTTGATAAAAAATTTTCAAGAGAGCATCTTGAAATTTTGGAATTAAAAGCAATTCATAGTTTTAAACAACTCAAACACAATTCGATTTCTAATTGCACTTTGAATTTAAGAACTACCAAATAAATTCCCAAATAAAAAAGATAATTCCAGATAAAAACATTGTGCATATTTCATCTATACGCAAAACAAACAATCTGCTATTAATGAATTTATACCCGCTTGACTTGCCTTGTGCACTTCGCCTATTTATTAGCATATCAGAATAGTAACGAAAAAAATAAAATTATTTAAAATGTAAAATATTTATGTCATCTGTGAATATTCATTTTTATATAAATCTTGAGTAGTAAAATTTTCGTGTACATTCATTCATTCATTCATTGTACTTTGTCTTTTCTGAAACCAATTAAAATTTCATGATGGTTTTCTAATTTCTAGTTTTCTAATTTCTTGGCATAAATCTTAATTTTAAAATATCCAAACTATATTTTTACACTTTTGTAAGCTACATCAGAATTTTGAAAAAATGGCTGCTTCACAGTAGCGATTGATAAACTTTGCTAGATATTTGATGCCGTTTTGTTTGAGCTGCTAAATAGTAATTGTTTTAGACATCTGTATGGGCTCAAACACAAGGAAGCGTTCTAAATTTATTAAATTTAATAAAAGGAGGTAAAGTCTTCGCTTTAATCTTCAATGAGAGTAGAAGTGATCTAAAGTACTTAGGATTTTTCTACAAACTTTTTAGAAATACCAGTGGATGAATTGCTTTGATTATATCAGAGTTTCACTTAGCAAAAGGTTGAATTAATAAACTTTTTTTTTTTGTTGTTAGACTTGCAAGAGGCTTTTTTAATTTCATTCTTTTGGTGGTATTTGGGCAGATTGAACTAATGGCTAATGGTTATAACTTTCTTGTAGCAAATTGGGCTATTATATGTTTAATGTTTGTATTTTTGGCTGTACATTGCTCAGTAGAAGCTTTTTCTTCTGTTTAGAATAATGTATTAAAAATATTACATAGAAAAACCGATGTAAAATATTACATAGGTTGGTGTGACCTGAATCTTGTTAGAATAAAATATAATCTTTCTTAATACAGTTTTGTTTTTAAGGGAAACAGAGGAGAAATGGGTGATTATGGAAGCCGTGGACTAAAGGTAAATTGCTAAATTTTGACTTAAAATAAATTTATATGAAATTATTGTGAAGTTTTCCACTGCATTGCTTAAAACTATAATGCTAAATTTTGACTTTTTAAAAAGATATATCTGTAATATTGTGAAGTTTGCCACTGTATTTCCTTAACCCTTTAACAGTCCCTGACGTAATATTACGTCGGCAGAAAATGGCACTAAAATGCCCGCGATGTAATATTACGTCAATCAACTTATGGGGTGAAAATGTTGCTGACGTAATATTACGTTCTAGTGTATTACAGTTTTCTTTCCTGTGTTTTTGAAGTAATATTAGTGCCTGCATCCTCAATTTCAGTTTTTTCATAAAAAACATCCCTCTAGTTATTAATAATTATAACACGAATATGAGAGGTGTTGATAGAAATAATCAAATCATATGAAATGATATCATATGAAGTGAACTTAAGAGTCGAGAAACGTCAAGAGTCACAGTTTATGTGCTTTTAATGTGATGTCAGATTCTGTTTTGCACCTTGCCTTAAAAATTATCACACGTTAAGTCTTCTAATATGAGTTCTTAAAATATTTTTTAAGAAAATTTTTGCAGTATATTTAATGTCTATATTTCTGATAAATCCAAAACTCACGTGTTTTTTGAAAATAATAAAATATGCATTTTGTTTTTTTTTTAATCATTGGACAATTAAGACCCACCACATCAAAATTTTTGAACACCCACAACTCAAAAAAATAATAGACGGTTAAAGCGTTAAACTAAATGATTTTATATTTTATATCATTTAACAGATTTTAATAAATTAACACGTAGATTTCATACACTTGGAATCTCTATTATTGTCAGTTATTATTGGTACTAAAATAAATATGCATTTGTATGTGTTTGTATGAATAGATAAGTTATCTTTAAGCTTCTCCTTTATAACAAAGTCTTTTGTTTTAACTTTTTCTGTACCTTTCTTACAGATTAACTCTTTCGATATTACGTACATTTATGGGTTTTTAAGAGTAATTAAAATTAAGTAAATTTGTGGTAAATGCCTTTTTTAAAACATGTAAACCTGTATATCAAAATAACACCAATATAACAGCTATTAGAAAATCTCAAAAAAAAAAAAAAATTTTCCACTAAACAATTCAAAATGGTGGATGAAATGATATAAATTTTTTTTTTATAAATTCAAAGATAGTACTTCTAGAATTTGAAGTAAGAAATCTCAGAAGTTTTGAATGAAAAGAAATTTTACCCAAATGCATTGAGAACAATTTTTTTAATATTTGGTGATCATAAATATCATAGTTTAGAACTAACAGCTCAATCAAAGGCCATAAAATGACGCATTTTCATACCTACCTGGATTTTAAAAAACTAACCAACCGTAATTAGACGTTAATTACATTTACATTATGAGGTAGTGAACTGTGCATCAATGATGGGATCATGAAGTTTGATCATGATTTCAGAACATGTTTAAAATAAATATTTTAAAGATTTTCATAATTTTTATGATGATATAATTTTTGATTGACATTTTTAAACAATGGAAAAATTTTCAATAACATATAAAAGGAATTTCTGAGTAAAACTTATAGTATCAGG
>JAUZNK010004449.1:0-10427 GCA_035046665.1 Euphysa ruthae | reverse complement strand
ATATTTTTTTTTTGTTAAATTTTTTTAAAGGGAATAAAAATCATCGAATAAAAAGTTAGAAGACTTCACTTTCATCTATCAACATTTGGCAAAAGGGCCACCTCATTGATCTTATCATTTATCTTGTGTTTCATATTTTCTGATTTATTATGTGGTTTTAGGAGAGGTTTTTAATGCAAAATACTCTGTTTTGACTTGTTCATAGATGGCAAGATTGTCTTGCTTTGTTGTGATAATCCCAATAGATTTTTCTAAGGCAACCTACTTCTGGCTAAATTACATGCTTACGGTTATACATTGGAAAGCCTTGTCCTTTTAAATAGGTATCTTATGGGAAGGAATCAACAAGTCAAGATATTTTTCGGTCTTTAATAAAAGAATAGGCTGTCTTGAGGATCCATCTTAGGGCCTCTTAAAAATATTTTATGAGTTTCTTTCAAAGTAAAAATATTTATTGATAACATCTTTGTTTTTTAGATGCATTTAAATTGAGCGAGGCACTTGGTGTGTCAATCCTGCAACAATGTAAACAAATCCGCTTATCCAGTACTGCTGTATCTACACAAGGTATGTAATCTTTTGTTTTCCCATATAAATTCAGGGGTCTTAATAATGGTCAGTTATCGGTTTGCACCGATCACTTTATAACTAATCACCAATCGTTTGTTCGTAAATATTCAAGAAAAAAACTGATCAAAAAAAATATTTCTTTTTAAAAAGTTTTTGCTGTTTATGCAAACGTTTATGCATATATTTGACTGTCTCAGTTTGTGTTATAACTTACAGCTGCAGTAGTGCATCTTTCAAAGTATTATGCTTATAATGTATTATATCATAAATAAATAATCAGTCTCAGTTACGAGGCAGATATTTTCATGAAACAATAAATTTGTGATTAGTTTTAATCCGTAATTGTAAAGGCAAATGAGACTACTTTTCTTTATATATATATATATATATATATATAAAGGCAAATTTGAAATATAAATAAAATTATATCAAGTTATTAGTAAAAACTGCTTATTGTCATATAAATAACGCGGTTTTATTTAATATTTATTATATTATATAATATACCTCTATTAATATTAGTTCGAAAGATGTTAAAATACATCGTAATGATATAGGTTGTAAAATGTTTGCGAGTGCTATTGCATCAAAAATTTTAGACATATTTAGTGACTATGATTTACTTTTTTTACGTTTACTTCAATTTAACTTTATTCACTAATTATTCATTATCTAGTTCTGTCAAAACATAAAAAATTTCAATATAATAATCAATTGCTGCTTTTATATACTTCAGATTTTAATGTATGATTTACTGGCCCTCATTGAATTTTGTATTTTTATATATTTAACAGGGGGGCCAACAAATAGCCTTAAGCTATATTTCCAGAAGGTCTCACCGGTTTGGTCTTGGTGTACCTAGAGCTCCCATTCCAGCTTCAACCATTCCAGCCAACCATTCTTTCTCCTTAAAAAACTTGTTAATGTACTGTAATAAATAAAAAAATTTATCTCATTAAAAAAAAATTTAACATTTCTGATTTTGATTTCTAGTATTTGGTGGCAACTGTGAGTAATAGTGATGAAAACGATTTATTTGAAAAAAAAAAAAAAAAAATTAAGCTTTTATCTAACAATAATCTTAGGTAAGATATTTTTGAGAGATCAACTTAAACTTCCATGCCTTCCATGTTTTGTTTTTTTTTAAATATTTTTAGGGCCTTTGTGTATTTTGTAAAATTTTATATTGCCTATAGATATATTTAAGATTACTGCTCATTTCTCAGAAGTACGATTTGTTTACACAGTGCAGATGAAGTGGGCTTCAAACCACCTTCAAGATGAAAATCAAAGTGTTATAAAAACGAGAAAACGTTAAATAAATTGAATAGATAAATATATTTTATTGTGGGTTTTAAACATGTAATTATGGTTACATAAAAAGCTGTAATATACATGCCAATGTCAAAGCGATGGAAAAAAAAAGCAAGTATTTAAAAAAGTTACCTTGTCCATTGCTACATTAAATATAATCAATTACTAAGCAACCTAAACATATGTTTCTACATTTTTATATCACTAACCAATATTTAAAGTTATGATAAGAGTTGGTTGGTATTTTAGTTGAATGTTATGAGTACACAGTTAACCTTACAAGTAATGTTTTAATTATTTGAAAAAATATTTATATTTTATTGCTCAAATTGTTTCCCAACATTTTTCTACTCATTTTTAAACCAACCATGGTGTGCTTGGAAAGGCAGGAAAGGGGATAGAAGAATGGAAAGGGAAGTAAACAGGTAAGGGATCAAAAAACCAATCACAAAAACCTTATTTTGACACCTGAAATTGTATGCTTTGATTCTACTTTAATTCTGATGAACCTATAATGACATATTTTAAATACATCTTCTTTTTTTTTTATTCTTATTTGTTTTGTTTTTTTTAATTCCTTTTAATTAAGTCTATTTGTTCCTAGACCTTGCAAATTAATATAATATAATGAGTTTTTAGTAGCACTGAGCATGTAACTGACCTAGGCAAACCCTTGTGGTGTCAATCATGGCTACATTTATGACTTAACCTTTTTAGCTTTCTAAGACTAGCCATAACTCTTGACGTGTTTGGCATATTTATATTTTTCTTTGTTCGCATAGATTTTTAGACAATTATTTTAAAGCATTCCTGGAATTCTGGACTTTTAATCATTTAATTAATCATTTTCATTGCAGATTTTGATAATTTCACTAGGTTTCTATCATCTTATCTTGTCTTTGTCATCATCATGAGCATTGTCATCATGATCAGTGTCATTATCATGATCATTGCATCATCATCATAATTGTCGTCATCATTGCTGCCAGGCCAAGTCATACTTAGTGCACGTGTCGACACACACCATTTTTTTCTAATTTACTTTATCTTTATGCTACAATATCACTTCTACTTTTAAAAAAGTTTGTTTGAATTTTTTTGCACAATGTGTACATTATTTGCTGTTTGCCAAGATGAATAATTTAGATTTTTTTGTGTGGCTTATAAGTACTGCTTGTGTTTGAGTTTTAAATGTTCTTTCTTTGATATTTTATGTCATTTTTGGCACAAGATAAAGTATAAAATCTTGCCAAAAGGTAGCAACGAACCCAAAAAACTTCACTTATTAAGTGCAGGTTTATTCTTGCCATGTCTGCCAAGGGATGTGATCCTGAAAATTCAGATTATTCAGGTAGATAATGCAATGACAGGTTTTAACAGACCTACAACCGATCAAGATTGTATTTAAAGACTTTTAGAGTTAGAAAAATTTAGAAAGAAGTTTCCTTCTAATCCAATTATCTCTTATATAGATATAAACTTCCAGCATAATTTTTTGTCATTGAATAAAATAACGTTTGACATTTTCTTTACAGCAGAGACTAAATTAGATGAGATTTTCTTTGATAATGAATTTATCCTTTATGGTTCTAAAAGTCCTAGCAGACTAGATCATTCTCGAACCAGTGGGTGTTTAATATCCGGTAAAGTCTATGTAAAATGGAGAATGGTTTGGTTGTTGTATAAAATGCCTGAGAAAGTGTTAGGCAGACTTTAGGTAGATAATTTATCAAATTTATCAGAATATTTATCAAAGAATTATGACCATATTATTTCATTCTTATCATTATTATAAACTAAGCCTAATGAAACCAAAGCTTTAGGAAAATTTTATGAATTATTACTTTTTTTTTAGTTGCTTAAAAGGCTAGGGTAGTGAGGAAATTGTAAATTATGGAAGAAATGCTGTTTAATGAAAAATGTTGGATAATAGCGGCGTATCCAGAGTCATTTTAATACCGGTATACTGGCGAGGGCATTTAAACTCTGACACCTAAATTTAGGCTGTAAATATTTTTAAAAATTATATATCTAAGATACTGCTTAGATACCTAAAACTTTTTCCTTTTTGAGTGAATACATGTCTACATGTCAAGTGATATTGTTTCAAAACATTTGGAATTGAAAGTGGAAGTGAAAAACTGATGAGATTAGACTCTATGTACACGATCCAGATCTCAGTTGCATGTCATTTATATTTATGCAGATATCCTGATAAAACTACTGTAAAAAATAGTATTCTTTTCTTTAGTATTCTTTTTTTAAATTGAAATTAACTGTAACTAATTTTAAACAAAACATTTAAGTTATATAATATTATTTAATGTAAATCTGAAAAAGTTTCATCACTCAATGTTGATTCAGTTTTCCAAGGACGCAAATCCATTCTCCACATGTTACTATTTTTTTTGTCATTTGTGCAGGAGAATCAAAACATGCGGCCCTAGAAAAATGGACTTATAAAAATGGTAGAGCTTATAATAAAATGTATGGATGAAATAAGAGAAACATAGCTATAATCAGCTATTTTAGAGTTGCTGTTTAAAGCAGAACCAAAAAAAATTCTAGGGCCCCACAGCCCATTGGGGTTAAGGTTAGGCTTACGGGGTGCCCCCGAACCCTCAGCTGCTTTAGAGAGCATCTGTGGTACTCTAGGTATCGATCTTCTATAAACTGGTATACCCAAATAACTCCTGGATATGCCACCGATTGGTGTTATTTTTATAAGAAATTTACAAAAAGTATTTTTATGTTAATTATGTGGTTTTAGGAGAGATTTTTAACTCAACATGCTCTGTTTTGACTTCAGAGGTGACGGAATTGTCTCAATAGAAAAAACATAGTTGTGACAATCTCAATTGATTTTTGTAAAGCTTATGATTGCATCTGAAGCAACCTTCTTCTGGCAAAATTCTCATTGGAAAGCCTGGTCATTCTAACTTGCTATCTTATGGGAAGGAATTAAGATTTTTTTGATCTTTAAGAAACGGATAAGTTGTGCTGAGAATACCACCACTTGTTAAAAATATTTATTAATAACATCTCTTTTATTTTCATTTGAAACCGATATCTGTAATTTTACTGATAACAATATATAAGCTCCTATATTTTCATCGTTAAATTCTTCTTTTTTTCTGTACCAATTTGCATTAAATCAGTTATTACCAGATGTGAAAATGAACTGTGTGAATCAGGTAAAATTTTTCTACTTGTGTTAAATCCTCTTTCTACAGTAGCTGTACTAAATGGCAGTGTTAAAAGCAGTTCAATGACTTTTAACAGGTTTGGATAATCCCTTATGGTTTGGCTTATACACCATTTCCCAAAATTTATTTGAGTCTATCAAACAAAATTCCTGACTTTGTATGCAAAATTTTAGATCATTGAATTCTTTGGTTGGCGCATTTAATTCAACGTTAGCTACACTTAAATGCACCTAAAGGTGTTTTTATAAAACAAAATATTACATTTATTTAATTACATCCCAAATATTTATATTACTGGCTGAATTATAAAGAATGCTTAAATGTCTTAAAACCTTAACTTTAATGATTTTCTCGAGAAAATAAATTGACTAGTATTTATAAAATCAAAACCTTTTGCAGTTTACTTTGGTTTCACGTAAGTCATTAATTGTTTATGAACCACCAGTCACAACAAAAAATTTTAATCGCATTATATCTACATGGTTTGATAGTTCACTTCAGCTTTTAACATCATTGTTATTAAAATAATGTTTATATTTTTATTTGTTAAATCAAGAATAAATATAAGAATATTATTTTTTAAATTTTAACACACACTTACAAAAAAAAAGAAGTAACTTTTTTTATGTATTCGATAGATTATTTTTTTATTATTTTTACTTTATTTCTGTTTATAAGCATGTAAAGCTAAGTTATAACTTAAATCAATTTAGTACCTTAAAATGATCGAATATAGCTTTAATATCACGTATATCAAGACCAGTTAAAGAAAGAGCGTTCTCTGTTTGTAAATCTTTATTAAGTATGCTATTTTCTTCAACTAAACATGAGAAACGGTCATTTAAGATTTCAATAAATATACTGGCAACTTTCTGTCTGCGATTAATTGAACTTTCTGTCTGCGATTAATTGAACTTTCTGTCTGCGATTAATTGAAATTTCTGTCTGCGATTAATTGAACTTTCTGTCTGCGATTAATTGAACTTTCTGTCTGCGATTAATTCAACTTTTACTTGAAAGGTCTGATACATTAACAGCTCAGAGAAATTTTGGTTTTTTTTCTAATCAAAATTTCTTTGCACGTTAATTTGGTATATTTCTTAGATTTATCTGGGTTTAATTCAACTTTCTTGTATGTTTGGTCAAATTTTGAAGTGGATTTTCTCCTGAAATAAATCCAGAAATCTTTCTTGTAAAAAAAATTTCCTTCTTGCCGGGAGTGACTTCATAGGTGTGAGGCTTCTGATAATGAGCTACTATTTTTAGCCAGGAAAGTTATTTATATAACGATATTTGTTGAAAAAGTACATATAATATCTTCAAAACAGTTCAGATCCATCAGAAATTCAAAGTTTAAAAGATATTTTTGCAGATAGCCTATTGCCTCTTCAGATTTTTTGACTTGTTTTCTATTTTCAAAAGGTACCCAGTTAATCTTCATTGAAGCAACAACATTTGGCATGCGATACAAAAGGTGTACCAAATGGTTTATTGATAGAAACAACTAGATAGAATGTTATTTATTTCACCAATCTTTTTGCACACTTGGATTGTTATGGAAATGGAAATATCTTTAAAAATTCTGTGACATGTTTGTAGGTCTCCCCAAGACCATCTTCTGCACTCAATTCTAGTCTATGAGTAAAGCAGTGAATTGTAAAAAGCCAGTCACAAATCTCTTGTTTCCATTTAGCCATTAAGCTGTTTCTTCTGCCAGAGTTCACGCTTGCTCCATCAGCATCTGCATCCACAATTCTTGGAGCAAATTTTTCCATCTCTTCAATTAGTTTTGGAGTATTCCTTGTGGCAATAAAATTTGGATTAAACAATTTAATTATGCTCTTTAGTGTCACATGAAAGAGGTTCGCCACATTTGTAGAAATTTCATAGAAATTAAATCAAGTAAATTATTTAGGTTTGCAATGTTCAGCAGTTCGGATGTAAAGTAATTCTCCTTCATGAGATAATTTTTTTTTGCTGCCTGTTATCCATCAATGAGCCAACTCACAAAATTTACATTGTTACTGAACCATTGTTGATGTTATTCTTAACATCATCAGCAAGATGTCAATTGGCGTTCTTTGTGAGCTGTTAAGAGCTCAACACAGGAGAGGTTTAAATGCAGCAATGCTATGCTGATGAACCAAAAGATTTTTCTGAGAACTGTTTGGTGCTTGATTGTTGGAACTCCTGTTGAAATTTCTGTGCATTTGACGTGTAAATTGAACTGGAATATACAACTAGTTCCATCAATTCCAAACGTGACAACATCTTGACTAGCTTGTCCCTAAAGGCTTGCTATTTTGTTAACGTTATCTGTACAAACTTTGCATTAAAAATGAATAAAGCGGGTTTTTTCGGGATTTGAAGGACTAACTAAATTTTCTTTCAAATCTGCCAGCCATGGTTACCTTGGTTACCATTTATCACAAGCAACCTTGGTTACTGCTTTGCGTTTCGATTTATTTGCAAATTTTCATTAGAGGGAATTTTTCCTGTCATACTTATTAAAACTTAACACAATTTATTAGTGTTGAATTAATTGTATTTGGAGTAAAAGGGTAAATATGAACAAAAAACAGCTATTTAATGTAATTCCGAAATGACACAGCTACTTGTTTTATCATTGCAAAAATAAAAATTGTACGCTTTACTTTACATTTTTTTTTTTTTTTTTTTTTTTTATAGAAGGTAAAAAAGCTATGTTTTGCTGCATGTTGGATGTTCTATGCCAGTTGAAAGAAATATAGTTTTATATTTCTGGGAGTCTATTGGTCATTAAAAAATATGATTAGATTTTAGATATTTTTTAAAAATTAACTAAAGCTAAAATATAAAATAAATATAAATCCTTATAAATTTCAAGCTCATTAAATAAGTTAATTCTAGAGGAAGATAAAATAAAAAAAATAAAAATTAGTTGAAGAGATATAATTGATTAATTTTGAATTTATCCTTGTGATGTATACTCATTTTATGACATGTCTTTATTTCATAGATAGTCCTACAACGACGAGGCTGCTTGAATATGGTCAATTTGTTGCTGACTCAATGCCAAAGTATGTCCAAGAAGCTGAAGTAACAGAAGGCGATGAATTACAGATACTTGTGAGCCGAGATGGAGTGTTACCAATTTTAGAATTTTTACGCGATCATACGAACGCACAGTTTAAACTTTTGATGGATATCACTGCTGTTGATTGGCCTTCAAAGCCATATAGGTTTGAAGTATGTTATATTGAAGCATTTTTAAGTATTTTCAGCCCATCTACAATTAATATTAATTGAATAAGTTAATGCACTGGTGGTTAACAGAAAATTAATTTTAGTGAAAAAGAAAAATTGGCGATTTATGCCATTCTTTTTTTTTTTTTTTTTTTGTTTTTTTTTTTTTTTTTTTTGTTTAGTAAAAATGATACTATCATTTTACTTTGAAATTTTTTGAGGAGAGAATTATTATTTGGTTACAGAACTTGTGGCCGGCCAGAACTTGTGGCCGGCCATAACAAGAAAATATCCTCTATATAGTTGGCATCTCCTGGAGTCAGGAAGTTAGAGCTTTAAAAAATGTTGTTGGGTGGTTAAGGAGGGTTTTTCATTTAATTATAAAATGTTAACAAATGGATGAGGAAAATTTTAAGCTTTAAAGACATTAAAGGTCAACTCATAAAAAGTACCATATAGGAAAAACTGGCCCAGTAAAAAATGAAACTAAATTTAGATATCTCTTTGTTTTGGTTCATTAAACTAATTCCTTTCCACACAAACATAAAGTAAGAGGCAATTTGTTGTATGGTTACATTCTCGGCAGTTTGCCAGTTCTAATTATGTTATCAATTTTTTTTGAAAGCTGCAAATTTTTTTAGGTTGTGTATAATCTTCTCTCGGTTCGTTTCAATGAACGCATACGTGTCAAAACTTATACAGATGAATTGACACCAATTGAATCTGCAGCATCACTGTTTCATTCTGCTATATGGGCTGAAAGAGAGGTAGTTTCCGTTTGCTTGACTTAGTGAAACTAACAACACGAGTTTTTAATATTTAAAACACTTTTGAAAAAGTTTTTCTTACTTTATGATAAAACTTATTGATATCATTAATGAATCATTATAATAATAACAACGTTAATAATAATGTTCTGTTCTCGCCTTGACAATGATGCTGGCACACAAAAACAGTGTAAAATTTTTTTGTTATTACTTATGTTTTGCTAAATTTAGTGATTAATTAATTATGTGTATTGACTATATACATATAATTTTACGATAAGAATTCAACTAATTCAGCCTCAGAAATATATATATATATATAAATTAATATATATATTTATATATAAATTCTTGACATTCTTGTCCTCGTTTAATCTTGGGTAATTTAGTACAAAATTAATCTACTTATCACCCTTTATAATATTTTTTATGAAATTTGAAGAATTAGAAAATTTTAGATGTCTGCAATTATAATATAGAGTAATTATATAATTGCTCAGACCTTTTTATGATTGCACACCCACCCATCCTTTTCATGCATGTGCAAAATTTAATAAGCATGGAAAGAGTTTTTTTGGCAACAATTATAGATAAGTACTGCTATAGATTTTAAGGTACTAATTGTGGTATAGTGTGAACAAATATAGATGAATTTACATTCTTAAATATACTAAAATATAATAGCATAATATTAATGTATTTAAAGTATTCAGTTTTCTTTGAAAAATGTTAATGATTTTATTACACTCATCGTTTTAAAAAAAAAAAAAAATGTTCCTAACAAGGAACCATACTCTCGCAATATATACATACAGGGAGATTTTTGTTTCCTGTTTTTTTTTTTTTTTTTTTTTTTTTTTTTTTTTTTTTTTTTTTTTTTTTTTTTTTTTTTCTTTTTTTTTTTTTTTTTTTTTTTTTTTTTTTTTTTTTTTTTTTTCATTCTTTTTTACCTAATACTCCATGGGATTGGGGCCATATGGGTATCAAATAGGGGACATTAAGTTTATACATTTTTGGAAAGCTTATCATATTGGCTTTCAGAAAATGTTGGAAGGTCTAAAAGTAAGAAATATTTTACTCCTCCGTAGAGCCTCTGTTTTAGGCCAAGTGATATTCTGGAAAACAATTTCTCTCTATTTAAGCATATAATTAATGATACTTTTCATAGTTTCGCAGTTCCAGTATGCTTGGATACCTAAATATAGCAATTTAAGTCTATTTGTTTATTGCTCTCCCCTGCACATTATTTTGTTGGATTTTTTAAACTATTTTTGTCTCTGCTTGATAATTTTATGATATATTGATCAAAATATATATTTTTAGTTATTTTTAATTATATTATATA
>JAUZNK010004448.1:0-10427 GCA_035046665.1 Euphysa ruthae | reverse complement strand
TAGGATGGATTATTATTAATGGA
The DNA here is from genome assembly GCA_035046665.1 of Euphysa ruthae. NCBI lineage: Eukaryota > Metazoa > Cnidaria > Hydrozoa > Anthoathecata > Corymorphidae > Euphysa > Euphysa ruthae. Next base: position 10,404 of record JAUZNK010004448.1, on the reverse strand, counting down.
CTATTTATTATTTATCTCAAAGATATTAGATCTCACATACTTATGTTGTAAGTTATACATAATTTTTATCATAAAAAATCATAAAAAAGAAAGGAAAAATTTAGCTTTTAAAACTTTGCCGAAATTAAGCAGATATGAGGTTTTTCTAATAGGTTTTCTTTTTTGCATCTTTTGTTTTTTTTCACTAATTTTTTCAATAATTCAATAATCGTTTAAAAATAGAAATTCTCATACCACATGTATTTATCGGGATCACGAAAATTCTCCGTCAGCAATTCTCTGCCGAGAATTCTCCGGCGACATTTCGCCGTCAGACAATTCTCCGGTGTAAAATTCGCCATGAGACAATTCTCCAGCGAGTAATTCGACGTCAGATAATTATGCGTTAGAAATTCTATTTTTCATATGAAATTCGGATATAACCAAACAAACAGTTCTCTAGCAAGCAAATTTTAAATTATAAGTAATACCAAGAAAACCCACGACAGTTCTGTTGGTACTCTATGTTGACCACCAACGGTCGGCCCTATATAGTCTCTCTCAAATTAATTGTGCAAGTATATTGTACGAGTTAAAAACCTTTGCAGGAGATAAAAATGTTAATGTGGGTAGATATCACAGGAGCATTGCAAACTCAACATCGTTTTCATACCTAGCCTTCAATCTTTCGGCTTGCTTTCGTTAACAAATATTTTGACTTAAATGAAAAAACTACCATGAGCAGAGAGGTCGTTGTTTGTTATCTGGAACACTGTGAAACGAGCATTCTCTGCAGCATGTCCAAACTCTTTTAAAACGCTCAGTGGTTGAGCAGCTGGATCCAAAGCTTTGACTGCTCTAAAAAAACGTTCGTACATACCTTCTATGTTATTTGGCAACAGTGAGTAAATGACTAGAACGTAATCATTTAATTAACCGACGTGTATGGCGTAATACTGTCCTGCTAAAACAGGGACATCTTCAAAAGTTCCATCGCATTGACATTTCTGGGATACACTCAGCAGTGTCACGTTTGCTTCTGTCCCAAAGATCGCACGTTGTGCAGTCGTGAAGAAAAATAAAATCTCCTGATACTCAACTGGTATAACTAACGTTTCTAGCGATCGAAGATTGACTGAAGCAGCATCATCTCGAACCCTTCGTCTTTGGAGAATTCGTTTCATGTTAGGCACATAAAGGTCACTTCTAACTTCGTCACATAAGACAAGAGTTACAGATAAGAGTTTCGGGGTTTTCACTGGAGTTTGACGGCTCTTCACGAATTTGATCTATAACTTGTGCGGTTTGTACATTCCTCCCGAAAATTAGGTACATATGCCAGTTAATTCGACATACTGGCTTTTCAGAACACTCCCAAAATCGTTTATCAGGCGTTACATTTCTTCTACCGTCAGCCCTAAACTATTTGTAGTTCCCTTCAACGAATCGTTGTCTTCTTTTTTCCGATCTTACGTATGCCATGATTGCAGGTATCCAATAATGATTTTTTATTAAATTGAGTAAATAACGTTTGGCAAGATTGTTTTTAACAAAAATAGAAACGATAATTTTTATTATTTTATTTTAAAACATTTTTTTGCTTTGACGTCAAAATATTTTCGAATTTTTATTGCATCTTTAGGGAGTTTAACTTCTCGTAGCACACAAACATGTTTATAACAGAAAGTTTAAATATTTGATTTTTCCGATCTTACCACATTTGTCTGGACCACATGTCTGAAACTTCATAGTTTTGTTTTCTTTATTTCCACCTTTTGCATTTATCTAGACCACCTGTCTGAAACTTCATTGAAATAAAAATTCCTGTAAAAAGGATGAGAATGAATTTGCTCCGTCTCAGTTTAGTCATTTTAATGTTCATATCATATCGTATATTTGACTAATCAAGCAAACTCTTTTTTTCCAAAATGATATATATTCGCTTTTCTAGTCATTAAGAGTTTTTTACCTAAATCTCTTTAATTTCTGCAGTTCTTTAGGCACAAGTTTTCTTTCTGGGGAGAACCGTTAATTTTTTCAATCTCCAAGTTTTAATCATTTCAATTTTAAGTCATCAATTTATCCTAAAATATTTTATATTTAGTAAGATCGTTAATATCTGTTCTAATATGCTACACAATTGAGATAATTGCTAGCGCAACATTGTCCTTGTTTGTCACCTATATTTGCTTTTAATTTATCGCAACACTAATTTTTTTTCCCCATTGTTTGGGCCCCATCTGCTAGGCTTGCCTTCCACAAACACTGTGTTTTCGACCCTTGTTGCATTTATTAGGGAAAAAAGTTTTCTTGGTAATAGAACTATTGATAATAGAAATGTATTACTACATACTGATTTTAAATGTCTTTTGTTTTATTTACATCACAACAATTTAATATTAAAAATTTTTGCAAAATTGCAAAAGAAAAATTATAAACCTTCATGCGAAAAAAATAAATTTAATTAGATTAAATAATTTAAGTCACTTTTTTGGACTTTAAATGCAAAAAATCTGAGCTTTTTCGAAATTTTTTTTTTCTATGACACTCATGAAACAACCCATGTTTCAATCGGGATCACAAAAATTTTCCGCCAGCAATTTGACTTATTTCCGTATAAAATAAAGGAAAAAAGATTTCTGACGTAGAATTGCCTAAAGGCGAATTGTACACTGGAGAATTGTCTCAAGGAGAATTGTCCAGTGGAGAATTGTCTGACGGCGAAATATCGCCGGAGAATTGTCGCCGGAGAATTGCCTGCTAAGAATTGTCATAGAATCGTATTAATAAATTTTCCATGTTGATGTATTGATGTTTACCGAAAAAGAAGATAAGAAACGCACTTAAAATCATGGCATTTCATAAAAGTTCGTAAAAAGTTTGTGTAACTCACAACACCAAAAAAAAAAAAAAAAAAAAAGAAAGAAAAAGTCCAATTTTTTTTTCACATAGCTACTTCTCAATATCTCTACCAATATTGTGGATGAGCGTCGGAAGATTTGAACAGCGTAAAATGGTAAAAAAGATATGTGTATATATGTATATTTATATTAGCTGAAAATTTCCTTTTTATTGCTCTTACAACAAGGATGCGACCAAACGCTGACATCAGCAAAGGGAAAAAGCAGAAACTTTATAGCAGCTTAATGCTATAAAATATGCAGCACCTTACCATTTAGTTTCTGATATATTTTTTGACGAAAAAAAGCATATACTTTGATATTATGCAGCAATAAAATATTTTCGTTCCTTTAAAATGCGTATATCTCCTCGTCAAACCAGCCTTTTTCTGCTGAGTAAAACGGTTTATAGTTATAAATTAGATATCTTTCTTCTGTCTCTTTATCAGGAAACCTGTTATCATTTTTACGAGCCTCGCTGACAAAGAAATTGGCCATGTATTGTGAAGCTTGGATAGCATCTTGAGAATGGTTAATATTGTCTCCTTCTCCTTCTTTTACATTAAATTCAAATATGTTCATCTCTGGATGCCATTGCACTCCATAAAACGGGTAATCGTGACCTAAATGAAAAAATTAATATCTCTCTTAAAGTCAAAAATTTAAATGCATTTCTTGGATTTTGGTTATTTCATAACATTCATTTATTAACGAGCGATTAATTTTCAAGAATATTACCATATCTGAATGTGTTTTTTTTTTTTTTTTTTTTTCTTTCAGAAAAAGCTGTTTTTAAATTACATGTGTAAAACAAGAATTTTTTTTAATTTTTTTACTTTATTATTTTCTCACCGATTTTAAAATCTAAAAAACTAAACTAATCAAACAAACTAATAATCAAACAAACTAATATGTTAAATTCGTTTGCGAATGTTCAGATTTCTGGAAAGTACTTGGCATTCTTCTTTACTTTACAATAGACATCCAGTCATACCTATCGATGTTTGGTATAGCTTAAAATAATAAAGGAAGAAAATTAGAAATTCTTCTGATTATGATAGTTTTAATGATTGCCTAAAAAAGCGCTATCAATAAGAGAAGTAGCTCGTGCTCAGTTGCAACATTAAGAAAGCCCAAGCAATGCAGCGAAGAGGTTATAATAATAGCCATTGTATGCCTCGTAAATTTTTAAAATCGTCTCCAAAGTGCTTTTACAAAACCAAAAATGCCTAGATGTAAAAGGCAGAAAATTTATGTTCAAATGGATTGGGCCATACATAATCAAATCCATCACCAAATCGGGTGTCAGCGTTCTCATCATTGAAAAAGATAGATCTATACGCAAAAAAATATAACATCAATTTACTGAAACAAGTGGATCCACAGAGAATATGGAACAACGCCAAAAAAATTTAGAGAGTAACTCCGAAAAAGAACATAATGAGCACGAAAAAGAATGAAGAATATTCGAAATTGGCACATTTTAATAAACTTTTTGGTGAAATCGTTGAAATAATTCTTTTTTTTTGACGCAATTTCAACAAAGCGAATTCTGGAGATGTATCACTCTTTGACTAACACTTGCGCAAGATTTAAGTTTGTTATTGAAAAAAAAGAGTAAAACTCTTTCGAAGAATCCATCTCAAATTTTCCGAGAAAGTAATTCAAAATCTTCCAATACAAAAGAACAAAATCAAAATTAGTGTTCAAAGGTTTTCAAAATGTTCTGGCCAATCCAGTGGAGTTGTTGAATCTGTTAATCGCATCATAGTAAGAAAGAACTGGCGGTCAGCTTGATTGTTAATTGGAGTGGATAAGTACGATTGGTTTATGGTGGAACAGATTTTTTGGAAATCTCAAGAAAAAATACTTTTCAAAAGTTGACTAATTTATTTTTTCATTTGATTACTTCTCTCCATGAAAAGCAAAGAGCAATCAGAATAAAGAACGGTAAGAATAAGAATCAATTGTTTCAATCGAACAATCTTAACATAAAAATGGCAAATGATTGCCGAGGCATATGCATACCAACTTTCAACAGTTTTACTTATTTACTTTTCTTTTTCTTTTTTTCTTTTTTTTTAACTGTTAAGTCTTTAAGTTGTACCCATGAATTTCTTTAAACAGCGTTGTTAATCTTCAGATTTTTTAAATTTTTGGTTTAACCGTCTTCTGCGTATTTAATCATTTTCCGCATTTATTATATTTATCTTTTCTTTATTCAAAGAAAAAGCGTTGTTCTTTTGCGGAAAGTTATGCTGTTATGGCTCAATTATAAATAGAGAGAAGGGGGCGTATATAAGAAAAAAACTATATTTATTATTTTTTTTTTTTACTAGAGAAAATAAATTTATTTTTTAAGTAAAACAAACACACTTTTATCCTTTTCTTAAAGTGCAGAAAACGAAAAAATATGCAATATTACAAAAACTTATTTATAATCAACAAATAAAAATTTAAATTATTAACCAATATTAACACTAAGCATTAGTCGTTTGGGGAGCCTTCACAATCGATTGTGAGTTGCAACCTTTTATTGACGAAATAGAAGATTCAAAATAAGGTGAGACTATACATTTTAACAACAAGCTATTGAGTTTTTCAATGCTTCTGCAGTCGAAGTTTGAAGCGCACGTTTTGTCGATAACTTTTTTTTTTCGATGAAGCACAAGCTGGGTTATTCCTATCTGAAATATTTGCAGTCTTGGCAAGACTATCACAAAAAAAGAACGTTTAGTTGTTACATTTTAGGTATTATTTTAACCTAATCTTTGTTTTTATCTTCCATCGTAACGTATTACTTTTAAACACTGCTGGATTATTTTCAACAACAATGGAATAGTGCGCAATTTAATGAATGGAAATCAAAACAAATATAAAAACGTTTTTTTGTAAAATTCCTTTAAATGAATGATAAAATAATTAATGGATAATAATTCATTTAACATACAAAAAAAAAATTAAGTGTAAGTCATATAATAATATTTTTTATGAGTTGGCATTTAACCATGATGGAAGTAATAAAGACCAACAAAGAAGGGCAGAACATTATTTATCAGGGATTCATCTTAACCAAACACTTTGAAACTGCAGCATCTGTACACTGGAGATGTACAAAAAGTAGCAGTTAGAACTGTCCCGCTCGATTACGAACATCCAATAACCTAGAAGAATTTTCTTTGGTCACACACCACAGTCATGCTTCAAGTATAGGCGAAATCAAAGTAACTAAAGCGAAACAGGCCATGAAAGCATGAGCTACCACTACATGTGCTAAACCAAGTGCAGCATATACAGACGAATTTCTACACATGGATGAAGAAGCCAAAGTAACAGTACCTGCACAAGATTCCTGCAAAAGAACCTTACTTAATCATTCTACTGCAGATCTTCATCCCAATCCAGCTACTCTTCAAGATCTTGTAAAAGATGGCATTTCCACCGAAACTGGGGATGAAAGCCCTCGGCGATGATTTAATTATTTATATCACTGATTATCACTTGCAATATCTCGCAGAATCTATGTATCTGTTCATGGAAGGCTGTTTCTCTATAGCGCCACTCCAATTCTTGCAAATTTACGTAATCCAAGCACCTGCTGGTGACCATCAAACTTCTCTCGTCTACGCTCCTATGCAGAGATATCCGGAAGTTGATACGAGAAACTATTTAATGTGATTAATGACAAGTGTGCAAAGCTAGAGGTGGATTTGGACCCTGAAGCTGTTATCCTCTACTTCGAGAAGGCATCGATTAATGCAATAAAATATTTTTTGGTGACAAAGTTGGCATTCAAGGGTGTTGTTACCACATTCACCAGGTTTCATGGCGTACAATACAGGGACTTGGATTGGCTAACCGTTGTCGTAATGACGCTGATTTCAAATGGTTATATACTTGACTTTGTGCCCTTGTGTTTTTGCCCTTCGATGAAGTGGAAGATGGCATTCGTTTGATAAGAAATCTTTCATAGCAAGCAAATGAACGTCAGGAAACCACTAATCTTATCGAGTACTTTAATCTAACTTATGTGTCTGGCCGTTATAAAAGACGTCAATGTGCCCAGGGTGTGATAACATTCCCAACGCCTTTCTGGCTGAATATGTGGAACGTTCATGACGCAACATTAAGCAATAGCCCATGGACCAATGATTTTTGAGAAGGGTGGAACTCTCGCCTTTATAGTTTAGTTGGACACCACCATCTTGTATCAACTGTATGGAAGCTTATAAAATTTCTTCAATGAGAAGAAGCATGCTCGTCCACTAAAATATTCAGTTTGATGTGGGAATACTGCCAGCTAAACGAATGAAAAAAGCATTAGTCGCTGCCCATGAACGATTAAAAAATCCATGTGCTGAGTATGGTGCTGCCAATCGTATTATGATGATCAATGTCCCAACATCCATTTTTGGACTTTATGCTTCTCAGTTTAGCTTGATCTGCATTTTACTTATTTATATGTTATTATGCGTCTGTTATATGTATTTTAATTATTTGAACTTTATATATGCCTCATGAAAAATAAATAATTCCGTTTCATACAAAAATTTTCCTTGACCATTTTTTCCTTAGACATTTATTCCTGCGTAAATACCTTGGCCATTTTTTCCTTGGCCATTTTTCCTACTTTCCCGGGAAACAACTACTCCCGGAAGTACTTATTTCCTGGGAAATAAAGACTGGTGAGTATTTTTTTCCTAGTAAATAAGTACTGAGGAGTACTTTTTTAAACCTGTAAAAACTTTAGGTGACACCTGTAAAATAATGGATATCAAAAAAAATTTGCGTGCTCTTCTAAATTTTCTGCTCAATATTAAATTTACGAAATTTTCGAAATTTTCATAAGAAATAAAAAATTGTCCAGACGTTTTTTAAGTTCTCATAAACGAGATGCTTGTAGAAAAAATTCATACGCCATACTTAGAGAATATATTCAAAATTTTCACAGAAAATAAATTCGTTACATTCGTTACTGCGAGTGGATCTTTTAAACAAACAAACATAATTTTTTTATTAAGTTTTATTTTTAATACATCTCACGGGATGACAATGCAAACAGTGCCAAGGCATTTCTTGTATCATTAATACAAAGTCGTTTTTGAGTAATTATATTGCTTATTTAGCTTTTAAATCTTAATTGAATTCTTATAAATATATATTGAACTCTCTTGTTGGCAAGACAAAGTTAAAAATGGTATATGTTAATTGACGATAGATGCAAACTCCAATAGAATTCAAAAAAACAACAAAATTTTTTAAGCTACCAGTGATTAATATAGAATGAAGTTGTAAATAGAAATGTATTCTCTGTCGACAGTATTGAAATCAATTTTGATTTGGTTTTGATCTATTGGAAGAATAGTTTATATAAAAAAATATATTTTATGGTATATCGCATGCATAATGAAAAAAAAAAAAAGATTGTTTATAATTAAATACATATTTCAATTTATAGTGAATTTCAAAAAAAGTTTTAATTTGACTTGCTGTTCATGAAACAGTTTTGTTTAAAAGACACGAAATTAAGTATTAAACAATAGATGTTTAAGAACATTCGAATGGAATGTTTTTGATTCTTTTGTTTAACGTAAATAAAGTTCTTTGTAGACAGTATTGAAATTAGTTTTGATTTGGTTTTGATTTGGTAATCATCAATCTGTTTTCTCGATTGAATTAAGAAATAAGAAAACAAGACAAAATATGAAAAAACGGGCACAAATATTCTGCGGAGTCAGCAGAAAAAACTTCTTAATACTATATATAGAGAATTTTTTGCGTTACTGCCAAATGAGGTCTAGCTGCAAAGTTCGCAACACTCGCTTTTTTGCTTTCGCAAAAATAAATGTGACAGAAAAAAAAACAACGCGCATCGATTTTCCCATGTTTCAAAACTGGGACTCATTACTCTGTCTGTATCAGAAGTTAAAGTTATTAAAGTTTGCATTCCTAAACCAGTGCCCTAAAAATAGGAAAGTATCTTCCGTCATGGAACTCATCAACTGCCCATCTATGAACATACTACGAGTCTCTTATTTGTGAATCTGCTAAATTTGAGTCTCCACTAGGAGTTAAAGCGCAATTTAGTTTAATGCGAATCTGGAATTTCAAAACAAATTCCCAAGGACGCCTACCGTCGTAAATGATTTATAAAAATTATTTTGAAATAAACATCACCTACCTTCAATCGTTGAAACAAACTTTTTCCCGTTTGCATCTGTATTAGTCGACAGCACCTTAAAAAACTTTTGTAATGTTTTTGATTCGTTGGTAGTAGTAAAAGTCTCAATAGAAACGCAGTTATAATGTACATTATATGTTGTCGCTAGTTCTTCCAAAGCCGCTCTTACATTAGGAAGCATGTTTGTGAATAGTTTGCTTCTGTCTGAGCTTGCAGTAAGAATCAAGCGCATCGATTTGTCCCATGTTCCAACACTAGGGCTTATTACTTTATCTGTACCAGAAGTTAAAGTTAATAAGGTTTGCATTCCTAAACCTGTGCCCCAAATAGGAAAGTATCCTCCGTCATGGAACTCATCAACTGCCCATCTATAAACATATTCTGCGAGTCTCTTATATGGCGAATCTGCTAAATTTGCGTCCCCACCAGGAAATAAAGCACCGTTTAAACGTGTTATTAGTTTTGCCAATTCTAAATTAGTTATTTTAGTTGGTATAGGTACAACTCTAGCTCCGGCGCCTTCAAGGAATTTTACGTACGACGCAGAAATATATGAGGTTCCTTGAACACCCGGAGGGGGTACTTTAAACATTTGAGCAATAACTCCTATGATTGGGCGGCTAGAAATTGAATCAACCTCTTTTTTAAATAATAACAATATAAATACCAATAAAAATAGTTCCATCAATTTTTTCATTTTTTTTTCTTCTTTTTCGTTTGTTTGTTTTTTATAATCAAAATAATAACTTAAAACGACACAAATAACAGTATTTGGCCCTCGGATACGCTTGAGTAAACGAATAAATTTAACTCGAACAATATACACATATTTTTGAAACATTAAAACACATTTCTGAATGTTAATTGAGCTTGTTGTTAGATGTTTCAGAGAAAAAAAATTGATTTTCTATACTTGGAACAGATTTATTCAAAATTGAAATGCAGGAAAAATAAGGCTTTCTGCAAATCCCTTCCTTGTAGACTCTGTCTCTTTACTGTCCGCACTCCTGAAATATTCCACGGTAAAAAAAATATTTTTAAATGGGGACAGTTTTTGTGCAAATCAGGGGGTTCAATTAAACTTTTTATAAGCGACGTGCTGGATTACGGGGCTTGGAATCTAGTTTCATTTAGTTTTCTAAACTCGAAAGAGCGTGGCAACGTGCGATGATTCTCTTACGACCTTGACAGCTTGAGTGTAGATATCTAAGAGCTGTTTTGTAAGTTTTAAATCTTAACAAAAAGCAAATCTTTTTAATTTTTACAACTTCGTAAAAGGTGCAGGAATAATTTTCTGGTAAGGTAAGATAATGTTTTTTATTTTCTTGCTTTTGGTGTTCTCAA
>JAUZNK010004446.1:0-10428 GCA_035046665.1 Euphysa ruthae | reverse complement strand
TGTGACAAACAATTTTTGTGCCTATCCTTGCCACCATTTGTTTTTATGTTAGTGTTCTTTCATTATTATATATATATATTTTTTTTTTTCTGTTGTCTTGTAGTTTTCATAGCTGATGTATATTTGTTTGTGGCAGAATAAATACTTACTTACTTACTTATTATAATGATTGTTAAATTGCTTTGTTCTGTTTCAATATTGTGCTATATACAATAATGTTTGTTACCGAGCTTCGAATTTATTTTTAGATTTGCAAGTAAGAGTGGTCGATATGGATTAAAGCGGTCTCAAAAGTCGAAATGCGGGATCCCTCAAGGGTCAATTTTAGGACTTGTTTCTGCTATAAGTCAATTGCATAAAACAAGCACTAGACTGTGAGTTACTTCTTTACGCAGATGACCCTTGCTTGAAAAAGAAGTAGAAAATATCTTAAACAGATATTTTTCTAACCTCTGTGAGTGATTTGTTGATAACAAACTAAGTGTGCATTTTGGAGAATAAATAACCAATTGTATCCTCTTTTCATCTAAAAAAGCAGACCCCTTTAATATAATTTATAGAGGAACATCCGTTAAACAACATATCTCAGTCAAATACCTAGAATGCTGACTAGATCAAACCCTGAGTGGAGAGACAATGGGTCGTTATGTTTTAAATAAGATTAATTCCAAATTTAGATGTTTATATAGAAAATAATCTTTCTTGACACCAGCCTTAAAGCATGTTCTATGCAATGCACTGATTCAACTATATTTTGTCTATGCATGTTCTGCCTGGTATGTATTTCGGCCTCAACGACTCACTTACAATTTGTTTGAAAAGTGCAAAAATCAAATGTATGAGATTTTGTTTAAATATGAATAGTCATATCGGTACTGAGCAGTATAGAGCCACAAATTGGCTGCCTGTTAAGATGAGGGTCAATCAGGGTTTTGTTGCACATGCATTTAAATTTTTAGACTGTGCTTTTTATTTTTAGAATTTTTATTCTTCCTTTCGTTTTTCGTTATTGTCTTGTATTGTTTGTGGTAGAATAAATACTTACTTACTTATCAAAACAATGGTGAAGGCTCGAATACTGGAAATGATTATGACGCAGATACCATCGAAAGAGATGATAACTTGAAAATTAACAGACATCCACGCATATGATAATAACATTGACGATGTGTCTGTGAATAGCGTAGATGCCGAAGACATGGAAATACTACCTACAAATGTAACAGATACTGCTTTAAAATGAGTCATCATAGAACATGGCCCATGCATACCAACCTGCAAGAAGTATTTTACGAATGCGGAAGGTAAGCCCAAATCATGGAATCGTACTACACCTATTCCCATGGTGAAATCAATATACCAAGACAATGTCTTTGTTACTCTCCAATTTTTAACAGGCCGTATTGCGAGGTATGCTGGTTTTTGTTGCCGACGGGGGTTGTCAACATAATCTCGCATGTATCGATTTCATTGCTGGAAATACTCACAGTATGAGTAAATAAAATTAAAACTCGAACAATCACAAAAACATATTGATTCTGCATGAGGCTATGGGCGATGGAAAACTGAGAAAACAATCGATGCGGAGGCAGAGCAACGAATGAAATTAAACGTACCATTTTAGACCAAGGTCCTAAACCAACTGGTTTCCATAATTTTGACTCTGTGTTGTTTCAATTTGGCGTTACGTGGTCATTCGTGAGAAAGTCGAGGGGAGATGGGTGGCATGAGTGCAAGGGTAGGAATTTTCTGCGATTCATTGCTTTGGTTGCTCAATATGATGAAGTACTGTCAGAAGTAATTTCGCTCCTAGATCGTGCGATGAAGTACGTGAGTACCATACAGGAGGAAATTATTGCGTTGCTAGAAAGTCACTGATAAAAAAATAAATTGTGCTCCATATTCGTCGGCCATTTCGGATACTACTGATGACGTCACAAGCGTTGATCAACTCGGTGTTATTATCCGAGGAGTTTACATTGGTGGAGACAAACTTGAAATTGTAGAATCATTTTTGGTTTTTGTCGAGAAATACTGACACGCAAGGTCAGGTCAACATCACTAAATACTATCTGAAATGACTTGATTGAGACTTTTCAAAAATCTGAAGAAGGTGCAAGTGTGATGAGTGGTGTGCGGAAAGGAGTGAAAAAGATGATAAAAGAAATATGTGATTCCCCAGTGCCATTTGTTCATTTTGTATTACATAACTTGAACCTGGTGCTTAACGGCTTTGCCGAAAGCATCCCTTAAAATGAAATATCTGTTTTCAAATCATGCAAGAAATGTATAATTTTTTTGGAAAATCCTTGAATATGTGACGGGGGCTTACAATTGTAGGCAATACTGGATCACTGGCATTGAAGAAGTTATTCACTACCAGGTTGGATATCTCTCATTGACTCTGTGAAAGCATTTCGTGACAGTCATGTATATATTCTCAAGGTTTTGATCAGATTGTCTCTTGTAAACGAAAATTCTAGCGAAAATAGCACAGTATTTGGTCTTAGAAAAAAAAAAAAAAGTCGTGCGAATTTATTGTGTTTATTCCAGAATTTCAAAAGTCAAGAGTTTGTGTCTAGCTATCTAATTTATTTCTATATATTATTGTGGCAAGTGCGGAACGGTCGTTTACTAAGTTGAAACTGATTAAAACATACTTAAAATACGGCCATTCTTTCAACCGAAAACTATGAAGTGAACGCACTCGATAAATCAGAAATGAAAAGAAACTTTGCCTTTGCTAATGCTAGTAGTTAGTAAGAAATGTCATGCTAACAAGAATATTTGGCTGCATTGAAGAAGCATGACAATACTGATACAAAAATTGGCAAACTAATAACAATTTTGTTAACGCAAATGCAACTAAGGAAATGAAATATTGGAAATTTGGAATAATGCTTAGAAATTTAAAAAAAAAAGTGCAAATATCATATTTTAAACAATAAAAAAAATCTTCAACTGAATATGAAAATACAAATAACAAAACTGCAGTATCAAATATGTGTCTATGAACAAAAGTAAAAAGGCTTCACTAGATAAGAGGGACAAAAGTTGTTTAATCAGTATCATCATTATCGAAATCAGAAAAATTACTCTCGTTGTCCTCAATCGCTTCATCATCTAATTCTTCTCCATATTCAAGAGTTTTAATATCAGGTGGTACTTGCTCTCCCTCAAACCATTTCACATCTAACGACTTATTTTCATTTCACAGCTGCCATCCGTAATCAATCTCATTGTAATTTTAAGCTGGGTATACAAAAGTTACAGCTCTATGTAGCAAGCCCTTCTTATTTGCTGATACAGAACATCTACGGCATGATGGAAAATATTTTGGATCAACACTTTTTATGGAATCAAGTGGTTTGCCGGATTTCTTTGGCTTGTATTTCTTTTCAAATTTTAGGGTTAATACTTCATGAACATCGTTTGGTTTTTGAAACCATACATGTGGCAAGCAAACTCTTCAATAATGCTTATAGTTTCATCATTTAAATTAACTTCCCCTAAGCTTTTTGAAAACACTAACAAATCGTTGTTGATCGTTGTTGACTGCTCATAATTTTCATTGGTCTTATTTTCCCCTTTCCATGGAATAAAGGCAAATAATGAATTCATGTGTATATACCTGTGATAAGTTTTTGACTTGCAAACTTAACATCAAAAAATTTACCAGAGTTATTGTAATCCAAACCCATATCAACACAAATGTTGTTTGTGAACTTATCAGCATTAAACGCCAAAGTGATTAGTGTGTCTGTATCATAACTTCGAACAACAATTCCACCGCTCTCGCTTTTATCTGCATGCATTGTATGAAAAGCAACTCTTGTTTCAGCTTCTAAATGGTTCCTGTGAAGCTCGTGAACATCTTCAACTTGTAAAATACCATCTTCAACATAAAATTTTTTGCATTGATAAACATGAGAATATCATTGAAAATATGCAATTACCAAATATTAAGGAAAGATAGAAATAAATTTGTTAGTAGAGTTGTTTTTTACATAACAGAAGATATAAGTTTCAATGACTTTTCACCTGAATATTAAAAACAAATTTATTGATATTCTTCTCCTTCGTACCTAGCCTTTTACAGTGGGTATAGTTTTCAGACCAGCTGAATCTAACAATTTTTTCGAATCCCTGAATCAAACGATGCACATGTTCATAAAGATCAGAAAGATCTATTTATGCTTACCTATATATTCTTAAATGTCAATTTTTTGCACAACAGCAATGATTATGTTTTTTTCGTTAGAGCTATCAGTCAAAATTGTTTTTTAAAAGAAAAAAGTTGTACAAGCATGGAACTATTTAGTAGGGCTAAAAGAGATGCTTTTTGACCTGCAAAGACAAAATTAACTAGTATTACTCGATTAAGCTCTCCAAAAATATTGGCAAACCTAACGATCTTTGGATATAATTGAAAAATATATATAGCAATTACAAAATCAAAAACTCCTAGCTGCTAATGGTTTGAAGGGTTATTTTGGGAACCTTCTTGCAAATATCTTTTATCTCCTTCCAATAGCATCAAATGTATATAACAGTGAATTGATGGAGTGTTGATCGTCATCAACTTTTGTGCCACATCAAACATTTCAATGGAATTTGACTTCTCAAGCTTGTCTGAGAATTTAGTCAGAAACATAATGGAAAATATTTAATTAAAAAAATCACCAGGATTGATGGAATACCATCTGTTTTTATCAAAGATGGATGTGCCTCTATTGTAAAGCCACTTATTCAAATTGTTAATCTTTCAATCAGGTCTAATACATTCCCAGATGACTTCAAAATTGCCAAAATCACTCCTTATAAAAGGAAGGAATTAAAACTGATGAAAAAAGCTACAAGCCAGTATATTTTTTGATAATTATATCCAAAATCTTCGAAAATGTTATTGATGGTGAAACTATGAAATCCTTGAGGAAGATTCTTTTATTTTATTATTATTATAGATATTATTATAGATAAAAATATAATATTTTAAGATATATAAATTCCAATCAGGATTTTGAAAAGGGTTTTCAAATGATACTTAGTGGGGTACAAAGATGTAAAATATCAGCAAAACTTAGCGAATTTTGATAAAAGCAAATCCTTTGGAACAAAGGTGCCTTAATATGTATATTTTCAGAAACCGTTAAGAATCGAGAAAATTTCGCTCAAAGTGGCGGATTTTGGGGATATGGGGCCAGACAGGCCCAAAACTCATTTTTTCCCAACTAGATGTGTAGAATGTTTGTTATATTTCCATTGTAAACCTTCTAATATATTTCAAATTGTACATGATTGAACGTAAAACATAACTCTGGAAACATATGACACTAAATTTTGTAAATTCTTTTAATATTTGGTCCCAACCCCCTCCCCCATCAAAACAGTCTTGGTCCCAGCATTTTTTTTGACCAAAAATAGATTTTTCAAACATTGACTTGTTATATGTTGTTAGATTGCAAGTTTTACCCTGGTTTATCTTAAACTATGATGTTATACTTAAAAATGTATATTTTGGGGGTAATGGGGCAAAAGGTGGTCCATTTTGCCCTATCATCCTTAAAACGAAAGTTTTAGATAGAAAATTGTATGCTAATACAAGTTTACACAAAAAATACAAGCTTAGAAACTTAGTTTTTCGAAATAGGAGGCAAGTATATAATAATAATAGCTTAATTAGCCCTATTGAAACTAGTAAACATAATTCAAATTTGAATTCGAATTTTCGAGCGTTCGAATGTTTGAATTCAAATTTTTGAATTTGTATGATAGAATTTATCAATCAAACGAATGTAATATTATGACAAATAGAGTTGAAGAACAGTTCATTAGGTGTTTTTTGTTTACTGTTTAGTTTACCGTAGCGACTTTTTTTCAGAGTAGTATCATATGATGGAAAACAAATCATTTACACTTATAAATGCCAATACTTCGTGCAATGAAGTGCTTTCAATTCATAACACTGAAAAAGAAGTTGACCGGAACAATTGCCAAGAATAACCAGACGGTCAATTGGCATGCCCAGCAGGCAACCCTGATGTTAAAAGATTTCAACCTTTCAAGCATCTTAGTACGAAACTACTAAGTAACTGAAAATCAACTGAAAATATTGTAAGTAAAAATTTCATATAATTCTTTATTCGTGTGTGAAAGTTAAATAAGTTAGTTGGTTAAACCTCAAGTGATGTGAATGTCATGGAAATGTGTGCATGTTAGTTGTAACAAATTGTGTTTTATTTTAAGGTGGATGATTGCGTTAAAAATCGAGCTGTGTTCCATAAACGATGCCGTAGTGAGAGAGGAATATGAAACTAAAAGCGTATCGCTTCAACCTTTAACTCGATCTGCTGTTAAAGCCACCAACTTTAATAAATTATGGTTCATTTGCGGCTCTGAAACCAAAGAGAAGCTGCACAATGCAGCAACAATGAAACTTAACGAAAATTTAAGTAAAGCATTTTTTCTTTTTTATATTTACTGTACACAATAGACGAGTATCCATTCCCCTTAACAAGTCTGTCTATGTCTGTAATTGATTTTATAGTCCAGCCTTCACACTAGACTATATATATTAGTAGCTAAAAGTTTTGTCTAGAAATTCTCATGATAAATTTGATTGTTCACAGTTAGAAATTATTTGCTGCACATTTTTTATCCTGAATGTATTCTGTTTTTGTAGATCAATTTTAACAGAACGATTCAAAGAATAGATTGCCACTGTTTGAAAATAAACATGAAATTAATACTGTACAGCTATTTTTAGCGTAGTCTTTAAAGAATGCATAGTATTTACTTCACATTAACTTCATGTTCAGGTTCGTAATGCAGCGGAGACGTTACGTGACCAGAAGCTATTGGCAAAATTGAGTGAAGATGATCTAGTAGCTATTGAAGCACAATATCATGCAGGGTGTTTAGCAAAATTATATAATAGAGCTCGCGATGACAACAACAGCAAAGCAAAAATAGAAACTGAACAACTGGTAATACAAAGTATAGTGGAAGCAGAATCAGTCGAATACATGAAGTTAATTTTAGAGAATGTTTCCGAAACTCCCGTCATTTGATTATGTGATCTCTAAACATTGCATAAAAACAGAGTTTTGAAATATGGAAAATTTGAAATCTGCATACACCCTAGGTGCTTTAAAGAGAGATTATTATCCTTGTTGCCAGAATTTTTGGCATTTAAAAAAGGTAGAAAATTCTATTAACTATGTCAGATGACCGTGGGCATGCGATCTATGATGTCTCCGATTTTAAAGATGATGGTGTTTGTTTAGTTAAAGCGGCTACTATTTTAAGAAAGCATATCCTCAAATTTAGAGAAAAAAGTGATAATTGAAAAAAAGAAAATAATTGCGATAGAGATGAGAATGATACAACAGATATTGAGTCTTCTATTACGCAACTTTGACAATCAAAACCCTTTGATATGGAATGCTGATTCCTTCTCTTCATGTTGTAGCATAGAAGTTGCGTAATAGAAGACTCAATATTTGTTGTATCATTCTCATCTCTATCGCAATTATCGTCATCAAAATTTCCAGTTCCCTTTATTAACATGTTAACAAAACTTTGAACAGCTCTTGGAACTTTTATCCATTTAGTCCGTTGCTGCTTAATTCATTTTGGAAAATTACAAAGAAGCTTTGTCAAAATTTTGAAGAAGAAAACCTTGTATGCTCACTTACACGAAAACATGGGTTATTTACTACAGCAGCCATCGATAATTTAGATCACAACCTCCCATCTACCACAGCTAAAAGTTCATTTTACGGCACAGGAATATCTATATTTCAGCATGCTAATTCTGAAACACTTTCAAACATAACTAGCTTTTCTGCCCTTGACCATTATGATCATTGTGAGGCTACACTTCCGCAATACTATACACTGATAAAACCAACAAAATCAGAAAAACCAATATATCCGCAGCAAAATGTTAATTTGTGTTATCCATCTCAAGAATACCAAACTGTTTCTGAGGCAAAAGAATGGTTATCATATTCTATACAAGCTGTTAAAGAAATTATTGAAACCTGTGAACGTTCCAATTTGTCAGCATTTCATGCAAATCAGATAAGAGAACCACCGGTAAAAGATGTGTCTGTCCTCATGCCTTTGCCTCACGAAGAGATTGCAACTCATGCAATGGTGAAGCACACAATAGATATCATCATAAAAGTACCTCAAAAGCTCAAACCAGATCAGGTTCCAGCTATAAAAGGTGATCAGCCTGTTTATGCTATTGCTAGAATATAGGATATTGATGATGATGGGGACTTTGCATATTAAAATGGCTACCATCAACATGATCGGAGATTGGTTGCAGAGTAGTGGATGGCCAGATATCACCATCAAGTCTGAAATGCATACACCTGATAGAACAGATTCTTTACTTGGCGGCAAACATCAAAAAAGTTCCCGTTATGCACATCAAGTCTCCTGTTCTGTATTATTTATTCATATACAAGATGCTTATGAAAAGTCAGACAAACGCCAAAGTTTTGATGAATGGGTAATGAAAAAAGCTGCCGAATCGCCCCCATTTTTATACTGGTATACTACATTCAAACTGCAGTATTTACTGTTAATGTTCGTCAAAAGTGTGCGGATTTCTAATTTTAAAATTTTCATCAGCAGTTTAGACCAAATTATGCCGTGGACGTTTGCTTTAGATCATGATCAGTATAGTCGCTGGTTGCCTGTATTTATAAACGATTTGAACATGATTTCTGTAAAACATCCTGATATTCATAACCAATTTATAAATAGAAAACACTCTTTCAGTAAAATGAGTAGGAAATTTTTTAGCATGGGTGAAGATCAAGCCCATGAACAAAACAACAAACTTGTGAAAATAGAAGATGGCGCTGTTGGTATACTGACTGATGATAAAGCTTTGGCTAAATGGATGGTTGCTGGACCAGAAATAGCCTACATTCTCCAAAATTTTGATTCTAGTTCTCTGGGATTTAGACAAAGGTCATCACGAAGATTCAGATGCTTTTGAAAAACGATTTCGAAAGGATGTTTCAGCTATGAAAGAGGTATTTAATGAATATGGAAATCCTTTTCATAATTCCGATGAGGAAGTAACACACATTGTTAAGGGAAAAATAAAGTTGTGGTGGGAAAAGACAAACTAAAGATAATTTCATTGAAAAAAGAAAATCACCTATGCGTCATTGTTCATTGCTTGCCAGGCCAGGTCATCAGATCTCGGTGATTTTTTTCAGCATGAAAACCATTCTTTTCCACCATCTGTTTCTGAGTATGGAAAGTTAAGAAAAACAACTAAAGCAGACTTGCTAAAATGCTTGGAGCAGCATTCGCCAAACACATTTAACACACCATTAGACATAACAGTGAAGATAGTTGATGGCGTTGTTTTAGTTCAAGCTTTAAAACCAGGTTTGATTAAAACATTTTCATCAAGAAATTTTGGCAATGATGAATGATGAGAAAATTAATCGTGTTGATGTAGTTTTTGATAGATACTTAGGTAAAAGTTTGAAAGAAGAGACCAGGGAGAACCGTGGGATCGGTATTAGAATCAACATCAAAGAAACTGCTCCAATTTTGAAGGACTAGGGACAATTCTTAAGAAATAACGAAAATAAGAAAGAGCTCTTTGCACTGTTGGCTAATGTAATGACAAAAGACGAAACTCCTGGTGGAAGAGTTTTTGTAGCCACATTTAGTGAATGTACTTTAGCAAATGAACCTGTTGGCATGAGTGAAATGTCTCCCTGTAATCATGAGGAACCAGATTCCCTTATATTTGTCCACTTAAGAGACTTATATCGTTGGAAATAGGAATGTTTTGATAAGAACTGTCGATACTGACATTGTTGTTATTGCTTTAAGCGTGTTTCAGCAACTAGACTTAGATGACCTCTGGATAGAATTCGGATGCGGTAAAACCAAATGATGGATCCCTGTACACTTGCTATCAATATCATTGGGAAAGGAAAAATGTGAAGCACTTCCATTGTGGTTTGCTCTGACAGGTTGTGATACAGTCTCATCATTTTATGGTAGAGGAAAGAAGATATAATGGAATGTTTGGACGATAAATCTTGAATTAACACACTCACTGAACAAGTAAGATTTTTATTAAGTTTTTGTTACTTAAAAGCGAATTACTCACTGATGAGGAATTTGTTGCATACCTCATAGCTTGCCCTAGATATAGCTGTGAAGAAAGAAGCACTTTTAAGCTTTTTATTAGAACAAGTATGAATTTGAGAAAGAAAAGTACGCAAATACATAAAATTAAAATAATTCGTGAACACTTTTTGTCAGAATGTTGCTTTCCTAAATAATGTTTTGCTAATCGACTTCTATTAGATATGAGCTACTACATTCTGAGCAAAATATTAGCGAATTATTTTGATTTTGCATATAAATTATTGATCA
>JAUZNK010004445.1:0-10429 GCA_035046665.1 Euphysa ruthae | reverse complement strand
TGTGTGTGTATATATATCTATACATATATATATATCTTTTTTTATTTATATTTATTTACTTTAAGGGTGTTAATGAAAAATGGTATCAAACATCTCAAAGGACCTTCATCTTTAAAAACATCCGAAGAAGTTGCAAAGCTGTAAGTTAATATATTTGGATGAAAAAATTTTTATTTGATTTAGTCTAAAGTTTTCCCCCAGTTATTTTTCTCATAAACGAAAAATTTATTTTAATGTTCCTTCTGTTAGGTTACTTTGACTTTTAGTGAAAAGATCCTATAATTTTTGTTTA
Organism: Euphysa ruthae; assembly: GCA_035046665.1. Classification (NCBI taxonomy): domain Eukaryota; kingdom Metazoa; phylum Cnidaria; class Hydrozoa; order Anthoathecata; family Corymorphidae; genus Euphysa; species Euphysa ruthae. Next base: position 10,137 of record JAUZNK010004445.1, on the reverse strand, counting down.
ATTTTAATTAAACTAAATTTCATATATGTTGTTTGATTTAATCAAAATTCTGTGATGAAGTTGTGAAAACTGGAAACTGGTACATACCTATATACTAAAGGAACGCTAAAACACAATGGGAAATTTTTAGTTAGCATTGTTCTGAGAATGAATAATAGCATTGATCAGGCATATATGCTTGGTATTTTGTTTTTTAATTAATAAAACACATTTAATGAATCTAAATAACTGACGGTTATTTGAAGTCCAGTTGAACATAAGTTGGTCAAAGCAATAGTATTTTAACGTACCGGTTCATACTGTCTCATAACAAAAATGTTTTGGATTGATTATTATTTAAAGCTCTCCTATTATGTAACTTTTTTAGAAAATAGTTTTTCTTTAGTCACATACGCATTTTTAGTGGTAGTTATAGCTAGTAAGGCAAAAAAAAATCAAGGAGATACCCTCAGACTCTATTTCTAGTATATATTTGTAAAAATTTTATTTATACCCATTTATTAGTCCTAATGTGAAGTGATATTTTGCATTTCAGCCAAATTTTTGATTTTGCTTTGTGGAGTACATATTACATCAAACATTTTGTATTATTTTCAAAATATTATTTCTTGCTTATACATAAAGGAGGAAACAGGTTTAAGTCAAATTTCTGAAATAAAATTACAGGCTATATTGTTACCAAGATACCATATAATTGTGTAATATAAATTGGTTAAATTGGTTTAAAACACCTTTATCATAATTGCCAAATTTTTTTGAAATAAAAATAAATTCAGTAAGTCAGTAAGTAAATAAAAATCTGGTCAGGAGGAGTTAAATAAAAATGCACCTATGAGTGTTTATTTTAGGATAATAAAGAACAATGAAATTGAGGCGATTGATGAAAATGTTTTTGCAGCCTATCCAAATCTTCGAGACATGTAAGAATCCAACTTCAATTTACGTGGTGCAAATTTATGAAAATAAAAATTTAGCGCTACAAAAAAAAAACAAATTTCCTATCCGTTCTCATTGTAAATCTTAATAAATCACCACTTAGTTGTTTTTAAAAAGGATTCACCAGTAAATTTATTATGCTATATATAATAAAAATACATATTTTCCATTGTGTATTTAAAAGCGCTTTAAACTTTTGGTACCCTTGTTGAGCAGATGTTTTTTGTTTTTAATTATTGGGTTAACAGTAGTTAGGACGTGAAAAATACAGCGAAAACGAAATCACCAAAAACAGTCAGGCCTCTATTTTAAAACTAAAAAATTAATGGGTAGCTTTTATAAAAGTAACTAAAATTAGGGTAAAAAACAAATTTTGGATATATTTACCTACATTATTATTTCCGATATTCAGTGTTGGTCAACTTGGTCTAATCTTCAAGAAAGCAAAAACTTCTCGTTGCTATTTTCCACTGAAATGGGTGTTTGTGGGAAATGGCAGGTTAAGTTATGAAACTTGGCATTTAATACAAAGTTTTGCTTAGTATTTTACCAGCTTATTAACCTGAATAACATCTAGATATTTCATGATATCAAAAATATTCATGAAATAAAGTTTAATATTATTTTGTTTGTATACATAGAAAGCTTAGTAACAATCGATTGCGAAGCTTACCATACAGCATTATAAAGAATATTTCAACCCTACAGAGCTTGTAAGGTTTATTTTTTCTGCAAGTGTTGTTTATTATTTTTAAGGTTTTTAATCAGTACATATTTTTATTTTTCTTAAATCTGGGAAGTATTTAAATTTTACCAATTGAACCGATTTGAGCTAAATAAAATCGATTCGTATATTTAATTAATTGAATGAAAAAAAAAATTTATTAATCTATCTATTTATTAAATTATATTCTATAAATTAAATTTTTGCTTAGTTTAGTCACCGATTTATTTTTGTTTTTCATTGTTTCCAAGTCCATCCGTTATTCTTGTATACATTAATTCTCAAATAATAAACCTTTGTTCTTCTTTGGCCTCCATAGCATTGCCAATAAACAAATGAAAAAAATATCAAATGTATATAATCAAAATTTGTATTGGATTTAAAATTAAAAAATGTTTTGTCAAGCCTTGTGTTTGTAATTATAGGCATTATTGACCAATGTTTGTATGGAGGCTTTTACCCATTTCAATTTTGCAATTCAGATATTGTTTTGAAAGTTATTTTATAACGACTATGCTTAAAATTAGATCATTATGTGGAAACAAGTTTGCTTGTGATTGTAACGTTGCTTGGATGAAAAAGCTTGAAATTAGAAAGATTCTATCTGCACGTTGTAGCGATTTACGTTGTTCTGACCCGGAAGATAATAAAAAATATCATATTCAAAACACTGATCTGAAAAGATATTGTCGTAAGTCAAAACTTATCTTGATGACAACTGATTTAGTTATTTATAGATTTGTTATAAAACCTAGCCAAGCTTATATCTCTATATAAATTCAGAATAAATAGCCCAAAATTACATAATACTGTGAGAGAAGAAATTCAAGTCTAAACAAACAAAATGATCAGCAAGAGAGAGGTAACTAATTTGATTATCGTGATAAGATATAAACCATAAATATATATTCAAATTTAAAAATATAAGACTAGAAACATGGTTTTAAGACCTTAGTTTTAATTTTACTGGACATTTCTTTCCCAGTATATTTTTGCTGAACCACGAAAAGCGATTAAAATTAGTTCGATTTTACATTTTAAAATGCAAATTGCCTAATCATGATGCTGACCACCGCCATCATTATCATCATCATTATCGTTATCTGAGAATTATTATTTTTTCGTTGCTTTAAGACAGTTAGAAAAGTCTATAAATTGTTTTCTTATGTAGCAAGATCTTAAATACGTGAAAAACTTTTCTATCTAAATATTTCAACAGGGCATTAAAAAATTATGTTCCAAATAGTCCTCACTTATTTATTTATGTGAAATATTCCGTAGTACACTTTGTTTACTTTATACTACGGGTTTGTTTACTTTATACTACGGGTTTGTTTACTTTATACTACGGGTTTGTTGCGTGCTTGTTCAATTCAACTTGAAGACAACCGCTTTAAAACTTGTGTTACTGATACGGGAGAGGCTGCTTTAAAAGTGTCATCAGATGGACCAAACGAAAGTTTCTATTTCTTGATAGTTCAACTGAGGATAGAAAAGAACAGGAATTTGATCTTCTTGTAGATATGACATTGTTAGAAGTAGACGTGTAGAAGAATTCTTAAATTTAAAATATAAAATTAATATTCGTTTATATATTTTTTAAGAATAATAATCGTCCCTTTTAATTGAGTCCTCTTAACCGAGTTGCTACTGATTATTATTCTTAAATTTTAATTTGCTTATATGAGCCTTGGAGGCTCTATACTCATACGAATAGAATCATTTGAACTATGGCAGACCTGTTTTTTACTGTTGTCATTATTGTTGTCAGCTTTTTATCGATAAGAGCGTTTTTTTTGTTACAAATGATAGTATAAGTATTATGTTAAATAAAATAAAAATAGTCGAAAGCATTTTGTTTACAAAATCTCACTAACGAAGTTTATAATGATGTTGTTGTTTTTATGTTGTGGAGATATTGAGTCACGCCCAGGGCCAAAAATTCATCATCCAAACTTGAAGAGTTTTGTGACAAGAAAACGTTCCATTAAAAATATTAGAGGTTAATTTCGATGATATTGATCAGTTATACGAGATATATGGTTAAACGTTTTTCAAACGAAATCGAGCCATTGGAACAGTAGGAGGAGGTGTTATGTACATAAATTGAAATATTAGCTTTAAAAGACGTTACGATTTAGAGCATGATAAATTAGAAAATATATGGGTAGAGTGGAAGTTTTTATTAAACACTCAAAAAGCTTATTTTTATCATGTTGTTATCGACCTCCTGAGGGATCAAATTATCTATTGATAAATTTTAATCAATTGTTTGAAAATAATATCTTCAGCAATATGTTAATAAGAGATAATTGTTTTCGGAGATTTCAACGCATGCTATGTCCATCATAAAAAGCGGAAACGAATTAGCATTGTTTACAGGTTATTTATTCGATCGAAAGCAGTTAGTAGATTTTCAAGGCACACTTTCTGGTGAACAATCAATGCTAACTGGTGTTTCACAGGGGTGCATCCTTGGACCACTGTTGTTTATATTATTTTTAAACGTTTTACATGAAGTACTTAAACCATCAAAGATCAACAAATATGCAAATGATACAGATATCTATGTCTCCAATAAAGACATAATTACAACTTAAGATCACCTGAATGAAGACCTCGAAAGCATTAAAAATTAATTTGACAACGACGAACTAATCATTAACCTTAAAAAAGGAAAGACAGAATCAATGCTGTCAGGAACAGTCAAACAGTCAAACGCACAACAAGAAATTGAGGTCATCTTCAAAGGTAGGGTAATTAAATATGTTCAATCATACAAATATCTTGGAGACATTCTTGACAAAACACTTTTATTAAAAAAAGACTTTGGTTCATCATACAAGAAAGCTAGTAGACGTTTGAGAATGTTAGAAAGATGAAGATTGAGTCTAACAATCAACGCCACAAAAAATGTATTTCTAAGCATGATAGTGCCATTACCGACATAATCTGGGACCATGCATCTAAACTTTACAAAAGTTGAACAAACTTTCCTTATTTAACAAAAGAGTCAGTGCAGTTGTGTCAAAAAAAGCTTGTCTTCTTACTAGAGTGTGTCTAGACCGAATCACTTGTACAAACCTACGCAAATATTTTGAAGTCATTGAGCACAAATGCAACACTAGAATTAACGGAATGCTACTGAGAATACCACGTGTTTAATAGGAATTGTCAAAAAAGTCGTTTTACTTTACTGGTACAACTTTATAAAATAAATTACCTATACACATTAGAAATTCAGAACAATACTCTAAATACAAGAAACTTTTGAATGAATATTCCAAATGATATCTTATAATATTTAAACCTTGTTTAACTTTTTTTAACCCTTAAGTTAGCTCTTTAACAGGACAAACTTTCGTAGTAGATTTAATTTATTTTATCTGAAGTTTTATATAAATAAATAATTTTATATTAAAAAATAATAATAATATTAGAGCCTCTAATCGTCACGTCATTTATGACAGTTAAAAAGAAGACACAAAAATAAGCTAAATTTTTTGAACAGATTTATCTGAAGAAGAATTCTTTTTTGAGAATACTACAAATTGACAAACTCAGGGCAATCTTTTTGGCTACTATTCTTGGTGATATTGTGATGACTTGATTAGTCGGATTATATTAAATATGTGTTAAAGAAGTGTAATAACATATATCAGTTGCATAAACGTGACATAAAAAGATCATGGCATTGGTTTTGCTACTTGGCTAAGCTAAACTGACCTCTAATGACCAGAAAATCATTCAAAAAAGAGGCGTAAGTATTTAGCAGTATTTAGCTAGTCTTAAATGCAATAACAGAATTTGTTTGAAATCGATAAAAAAGTATTTCAAAAATTCAGCATAAAAGTTACAGTGTTGAATGAATATTCCCATGCTTTATTATGGTGAATAATCCTTATCAAGATTTTCAGAGGGTTTTAAATCTACTTTTTGTGCTTTCAAATAAACAACAATCCATCAGGATTATTAAGAATTTGAAGGAAAATCTCTTCTTTCACTAATTTTTACTGAGAATTGTTTTTCACCATTTGACACTAAAAACATCAACAAATCAAATGTTGCGACGTGTGGAGAGAGCCAGCAGTCAGTATAAAGATCATCTGCAGTCGCAGAAAGTGTAGAAAGAAAACCATCATCCTATATTGGAAATATGGGTGAAGAGGTAAAAGCAGTGAGAGTGAAGCGTCCAAACTTCATGTGTTTAACTGAAGAATCCAACAAACTACCCATGAAAATAGGAAAGGAAAGTAATTTTACTCTTCTAAAAGAGTTAAACAAAAAAAAAAAAAAATTTGGAGATGGAAACAATGGTAGAAAATCTGGCTCACTAATGAGTGTGTAAAGTATTTCAATATGTCTGATTATTGTGTTTTAATTACAGATCCCTGTTGATTCATTTTGTTTCCTTTCTATCAGCTTTCCTTCTGTTTTGGTGCTTTTTTAACTAACAGAATCTCCGTCTTGTGATTTTTTTAATTTAGAAAATTTTCAAGGGATATTTCAATTGTATTAGAAGCAAAATTCACACAGAGTTTATGCATATGTATTTTTTTTATTTTTTTTTTTTTTTGTGTAAAGTATTTTTTTGATAAATGTAATTTTCATTTTTTAAATTAGATACAACATTCACCTTATTACTCACATTATTATATATAATAAAGTTCAACCTTTTGATTAAAAATCCTGGAGTTTAGTAATATTTTATGAAAATCCTGGTAAAAGCCTGAAATAAATGAACAAAAAACCTTGAAAAACAAAAAAAAATTTCTGGAAATTTTCAGATTTTTTTTTTTGCAATCAACTAGCTTAACGTTTTAAAACAGGAATTCACTTTTTTTCAGGCAAAAGATTACAAACAGAACAATTTAATATCCTTAACTGGATCTTTTAACAGTATAAGATTACATCATATCTATGATTACATCATAGAAAATTTTAATTTTGGAAAATTTGTTTTTTTTTATCTAGATATAAAAATTTCATTATCAGAAAACTTTTCCCTGTTTATTTATATTAAAGTAAAAGAGGAATGGAACGGACAAAGTCAAACATACTTTATTTCAAAGAAGCATTACTTATAATTTCTGTATTTCTGCATTAAAATAAATCTTGTTTCGACAAATTGTAGTATAGTTAAATAAATATAGTGTATCTCTCAAAATGTAAATTAGCTGCATCAACGTTTTCCTAAATAAGATTTGCCATCATATTTTTGATATCAAAATTAAATTTTCAGAGCCTACTAACTGGACTAAATGGTCATCCTGTCCATCAGCATGCTCTGTAGAAGAGAAAGTAGAGCGTCGAAGTGCAGCTTGTGTCGAAACTTCTGCTTGTGATTCGAATGGTAAAACACATGAAACAAGAAAATGCAATCCAGGAGTTTGTAAGAGAGATTTTATGAAACGATCAGCGGCTGATAATGGTAAAATTCTTAGATATAACTAAACTTTCTTTATAAATAAAGTGCCAGAATACTTGGCGTTTGTTCTGAATATTGGACTTTTCTCAAATTTCTCTAGTGCCATTAAAATATTGTTTTTTACTTCCAAAAACTTCTTTCGCTTAGAATAATCAACGGTTTTTATTCTAACTTAAAATTCCGTTTTGTTTAATGAGTGTAGCTTATTAAAGAAACTAGTTATAAATATTGATAATAATTATGGATGTCACAAACATCACCAATAACATTTTGTTGTTAGCACCAATTTAGATAGTTTAGATGGTGGCAATTCGAAAACGAGAGACCATTTTTTACCACATCTCAGAATTGAAAATTTCAAGATACGATGTAATGGCTACAGTAAACCACGAAACGGAATGCTGCTGGCGTTGGCAGTTTGAAAATAACGGCTAGCGGCTGATTTTTGTTTACGAAAAAATGCCACGTCGAAAAATATTTTTATACGATAAATTATGTACCCGCCGAAAAATTTGTCTACCCGCAGAAAAAAACGCAGTTCTTGCGTTAAACCTGTAGACCTGCCGTAACGCCTACCATAAAAATAGAGTTAATTAGTAATATTCTGTAATTGAATTACCGCATCCTTTTCTACCTATCTTTCACAAGAAGCATGAATATTTTCAATTTGGAATAGATCTTGCATAATTTTATTACTTCCTAGAATTATAATTAGTAATACAATTTTCCAAGCATCTTTTTGATGTAACACGATCTTATTTTAATTGTTATAAGCATGTCACTTTGGCTTTTATATACTGCTAGAGGTTTTAAATGACATTAATACCATACCATATAAACCATACCATATCATATAAACCATACCATACCATATAAACCATACCATACCATATAAACCATACCATATAAACCATACCATATAAACCATACCATACCATATAAACCATACCATACCATATAAACCATACCATACCATATAAACCATACCATACCATATAAACCATGCATGTGAGCAAATATTCTCTTATTAATGCAAAAAAAAAAATTTGTTCAAAAATCGATGTATTTGTTCGTTCTTGATGTATTCCTGATATTGATCTATTCCAGAAAAAAAAAAAAACATTTTGTTAGCGAATTAGTTTATAAAGAGAGGAGCTATGTTTGTCAAAACGTTTATGCATTCTCATTGCTTGATATATTTAAACAGTACGATTATAATAGTATCATTTTAGATGCAGACATCACCAATAAAGTTATGCCCAAGGTAACTAAACCTACTTGTGCTCCCGCTGATAAAGATGAGAAAAAAGATGGAGTATCAAACCTGGTAATCATATTGGTGATCTTTGTTCTGATTTTAGGACTGATAAATTTGATTTTGATTATCCGTTGTTTTCACTGCAAAAAGTAAGTATTTTCTACCAAGGTTTAAAACAAAATCATTTTAACAGACATCTGCTTCAAGAAAAATGATGCAATTTGATTTTAATGAGTTTGAAGGAAGTTATAAATATTTTTGACTAAATTTTTTACAACAAATTGGCTTCGCAAGCACAAAAGACAATACCACTCAGCAGTGTTTTCCCAAGTTTTTATGCCTGCAAATCTTTTTTAGACTTTCTTTTTCTTTCGAACTGCATTACTTTTGGTTTTTTAAAGATGATTATTTTGAATAACTAACGATATTTTTAAATTTTTTTTCTGAAAATAATACTTTATTAACTACAAAAACTATCAAGATATGATTATAAAAAACTGGAGTTATAGTATTTTAAAAAGTTGCTCAATTTTGAAGAATACAAAGTAAAATATACTCTACATTAATTATATTTAGGTTTATTGGTCCCGGCGCATTTAGCAGAGCCACTGTAAAGCCTCTTGTAAAATCTTCGCCTAGCACCCGTCGATTCATGCAAGATGATTGGAATTTTGGAAACAACAAAAAAAAGAATCTGCCTACAATGCCAGGCGCTAAAAAAAGAGGATTAATTTCAAAAATACGTGGCGATATAAATCCCCGACCGAAGCTTTCAAATGAGAAAATGCCCATGCCACCTCAGCAAGACGTAGAAAACGTTGTCCAAGATGATATGCAACAAATGCGCGAAAAGGCCAGAAGAGAATATGGAAGTCTTCATTCAAAGCAGAAGAATGCTGGAGATGGAACTCTACCAGAAAGTTCTTATGAAATAGCGGTTGATTCAAGAAAGAACTCCAATAAAGACCCTCGACTGACTAATCCTTATGAAAGTGTTTGTAGTTTAGGAGAATATTCTTCACATATTAAGCCAAAAGCTCCTCCCAGACAAAAAAATCCTTACCTATTGCCTCAAGAAGAAAACACTTATGTGACGGCTGAACCATCTCCATCAAGAAAGTATGAAAACGGCAAATCGAAAGCTTCACCTAATGCCAAACCATCTAAGGAATACCAAGGGAAAATTTATCACTCACTTGATACAAGAGGAGACAATGTAGATGACACATATGTTGAGGCAATATGTACTACAAGTGAGGTGGTTTATGACAAAACCTATGAATTAAACCAGCATGATGAAAATGAAGAGGATAAGAGGACTTTCAATAATGAGGTAAGTTTTTGTTTTGAATGTTGTGATGCATCCATTTTTACTTTAAAATAATAAGCAATGCTTTGTTTTGACATTCAATTATTCAACGGAATAGATATTCTAATTGGAAATGACAGTATAGTTTTGTATAGTTTTTAAAAAAATTTATCGTTTTCTCATTACCTTTATTGGGATGAGCTTACTTCACCAATGCATGACATATTTCCTGTAGTTAGTTGAGGCTATATGGGTTGAAGTTGACTTGAGCTGAGGTTAACAGGAGTGTGTATGTGCGATCTAATTTTAAGTGATATCCAGGCCTTTCCAAGGTTAATGTTTTCGTTGCTTTCTGAGTATTTTCTTGTAAAAATCACTTATTGAAGGTGTGGTGTTTAGAATTAGAAAAGTTTTTTTTAATTTTTTAAAATTCTTTCATTAAAGCAGTAAAGTAGATGTTGAAATCATTATTTATATATATA
>JAUZNK010004444.1:0-10429 GCA_035046665.1 Euphysa ruthae | reverse complement strand
TCTATACATATAAATATATATTTCTATACATATATACATATTTATATTATATAATTTTTTTTTTTTTTTTGAAGATGTTTCTGATTTTTGTTCATTAAAAAATAGTTAGATATATAAAATGACATGATAAGACAGATATTCAATCTGCCTACATCAAGTAAAGTGTTTGCCCATTTTAATAAATAAATCTTATGCTAGCATTAGGACCAGACAAGTCCAAGGGCATATTAAATTTGGTAATACTTAACAATGGATTTCCTAAAAAAAAATTGATGAAGCTACAAATGAACATGCAAATATTCCAGCATAATTTTTGTTTATATTTTGTTATCTATTGGGGTGAAAACAAGCAGTTTTCTTGTCATCTTGCGATTTCAATTATCTGAAAAGAAAGAATTTAAAGCAGAAGAATTTAAAGCAGAAGAATTTTAATAACACTCTATAACCTATGATACTATCTATAAGTCATTTATGAGTTCCATAGGATAATAATATATTCTTAATGTAATCAGTATATTTAATTTTTTATTTTTGTACAGATTTTTACAACTTTGAAGTTAAATGAATATCAATTTTAATTTAAGTCGACGGTGGATTTAGCGAGTGGACTGATTTTGATACGTGTTCAACAACGTGTGATAAAGGTGTCCAATCGAGAACACGAAAATGTGATAATCCGGCTCCAATGTTTGGTGGGAAGGCCTGTGAAGGTGGTCTCAATCAAATTCGTGGATGCCTATTACGAGAATGTCCAAGTAATTAATTGTGTTTGGTATTTTTTGCTATAATTTTTTAATTGAGACCATTTTTCTCTCTGTTTTATTTAGAAACAGCATGGAAAAAGCAAAAAAAATAGAACTTTTAAAACTCAAAATAACTTGTTGAAAAAATGTTTGTCATTCCAATGAAAAGTAATTTAAATTTTTCGTAAATTCTTCTCTTATTTTTCCATCCAACTCATAGCGTAAAAAGTAATATTTAAGGCTTTCCTTTTTTAATTTTAAGATTATTGGTAAATTTCTAAATTATTTTGCATAGTACTTATACAGTTTTACGTCCATTTTCCATGCTAACACGGATGAGACAGAAAATAACTACCTATTCAAAATTATATAGTTTTACTTTGGGATTGTAACGTGTGCTTGAAGTTATTCATCATTTGAGAACGATAAGGTTTTTGTTTTGTCAGCAATTTTTGTAGCGGTTGATATTTTTTGTCGTCCCTTAATGAAACTTGTTTTTTTAGTTAATGGCGGTTACGGTGCATGGTCTAAATTTTCTGAGTGTAATGAAAAATGTGGCACTGGAAAACAGATTCGGCATCGTGAATGCACATCTCCAAGGGCTCAATATGGAGGATCTCCTTGTCAGGGACCATCTTCAAATGTGAGGACTTGCAATACCCATTTATGTCCAGGTAGGATGTTTTAAAATAAGTGTAATACTACATTATGATATGAAGACACCCTGAAACAGTGAAATATTCAGTGAATTATTAATTGCTTCTAACATGCCCCATAATGGCATTAAAAAATTACCTACAGGTTTTCCCAGGTTTCTTACTTTTAAGATTTTAATTTTTTATTCGATATTTAATTTATGAGATGTTACATGAAGTGTTTACATAAACCAAATATGTTACGCACTTGCCTTATAGATGTAGGTTGTTTTATTTAACCTTGCTAGCTTATGTCACGGTTAACATTTAAAAAATTTTGTCACACGTTTGTAGGTGTAAATCAGTTTTCAATGATTTCTAATGCTGGGAACCCATAATTGTATGAAAACCATGCCTATATTCCATATTATTTCATAGTTAATGGTGTTTGGTCAAGGTGGTCACCATATAATGCATGCTCAAACACATGTGGTGGTGGAATTCAGGTTAGCGAGAGAACATGTACTGAACCTCAACCTGCTCATGGTGGAAAGCATTGTGCAGGGCCAACATCACGCTTTAAATTTTGCAAAGAAAGAGAATGCCCAGGTTTGATTTTTATTTCTGATGTATTTGTTATAAAAAAATAACTGTTTATCGCAAAAAAAGCACTAAATCTCATGAGTTGTTTATAAAAGTAAGTTTAGATATGTAATCCCTTTCAGATATTTGTTGGTAAATATATTAAATATTAAAAAACACTATATCTTACATGTGCATATCAATCAAAACAACATAATTCCTATAATTGTCAAAAAAAATATTTAGACTAAAGTTAGACTTTATTCCTCTCCAATTGCCAGATTAAATTTTAATATTATGTGGATTCACCTTTTATCAAAACATTGGTTTAGGGGAGAATGGGACTTAACCAGTGACTTAACGTCAATTAGAAATTTAATTCTAGCCTTATTAAAGATATCGTAATTTTTCATTGACGGCTGATGAATAAATATTTCCAACAATCTTATTCTGTGAGCTCAACACAAAAAAAAATTTTCTGGGACATTTAATCTTTTTTTATTTTGTTTGATTTCTTTGGATGCATATTTTGACTAGGCTTTAACATTATTGTGAGCAATAATTAAGTACGTCTTTATAGTCGATGGTGGATTTCATAAATGGACAGAGTGGACTGAATGCAGTAAAAAATGTGGAGATGGTGAGCAGGAAAGGACACGTAAATGTAACAACCCAACTCCTGCCCATGGTGGTAACAGTTGTGAGGGCAAAGATAGAGAAACAAAGGAGTGTAAAATCAAAGAGTGTCCAGGTAAGCAAATGATTGTTGTAATAATCAACTTAATTATAGCTATACTTCAAATGTAAAATAACATCTTTTTTCTAAGATTTTTGTCAAAATTAAACCTACCTTTTATTATTTTCTTCTTCATTATTAGTTATTTTTCTTTATTATTATTTTTTTCCTTTCTTTTAAATATTAAAAAAAAAAGGATGGGGTGACAAAAAAAGCTTGGAAAACTTATGTTAGAATGAAAAATTATACTTCAAAAAATCTTAATCAAACTTAGTGATTTTAATTTTTGAATGATTTTTTCATGAAGAAAAAAAAAATGATTATATATATATTATATATATACTGTAATTTCTGTTATAATCTAGGTGTCTCGAAATGAAATCCTCACTTCATCTTTATCTGTTGAAGCAATTATAATTTTTGGAACGTAGTTAAATATATCAATAACTAAATTGCTTAAAGACAATTTATAGAAAAATAATAATAAAAATAACAATAAGAATTACTCCATCGTACCCATTTGAGAACCATTTGAGAGCAATTTCAAATAAACCACTCATCTCATTCCATTCTCATTACATTTAAAGAGACTCTTGGCCTTAATGATAATTTCACACAAAAAACAAGGTATTTTGAGGTATTCATTTAAGTAAACTCTTCAAATCCTGTGTCTATGTAGGGTGTCTTCATTGCAAAGCACATTTCTTAAAGTTTGGGCTAAAAACTTTTCAAAAAAGCTTGAAATCTGTTGAATTTCACACTTTGTTAAAATGAATTGCAGTCTAGAGTCAATTAGAAGTGTGGGGCTGAGTTTAATTCTTAAATTACTTCCGCTATCATTTTATTCTGTATTTCGTTCTGTATTTCGTTCTGTATTGATATTCGCTTTCATTTTTAATTGATTTTGTTTTAAACTGGAATCTTAAATGGTTTCAAATTTAAAGTAATATTTTTCTCTCTTACTCATTTGTTTATCAGGTATAACAGGTTAAAAATATAGATGGGCTGTTAGTGAGGAATCTATAATAACAACAAATTGTTAACCACCACTTTAATTTTAAAAATTCCAGTAAAACTCTTTTTGGAGATATTTTTTATTTTCTCTATTATGCTATAGTTAATGGTGGATTTAGCAAATGGGCAGTATGGAGCACATGCTCTCAAAGATGCGGCAATGGAACCCAACAAAGAACAAGAACATGTACAAATCCCACAGCTAAGTATGGTGGCAAACCATGTGTTGGACCACTTAATGATGAGAAGAAATGTTTTGTAAAGCCTTGTCCAGGTATTATATTATACTTTTTGGTAATCTACTATTACATTTTCTGAAGTAAGTGATTTGTTCATGGTTCTTGTGATTTATAGAGTTTGATTTGCCTATGATATCTATTTAAAAGCTTCTGAGCATTTGAAAAAATTGATATAGAAAGGGATAAGCTTCAAACTTTCTGACCTATGTGAGGAGAACAAATATAGCATAAACACTTTCTTTTGTAAAGCCAGCTTAGAGTTGAATGTTATTTCTAACACATTTTTTCATAAATTTTTTGTTTTGCAAAAAAAAAAAAAGTTTGGGCTTTGTTTAGTTTAAAGGTATGTATGATAAATGAAAATTAAAAACTTTAGCGTTTTTTGGATGAAATTGAAATAAATTATGTGAGATAAAAGGTTCAAAGCATCCCCTGCTTTCCAAGCTCTTTTTAATCTTCTTCTCAACATAGTTTATTGTCAAACTTGATGGAAGATCTTGATTGATTTTTGATTTTTGGAGTTGGCCAGCATATAGTAGCAAAAGCTATGTAATGCTCTAGTCTATTCTCTAATCATGAGGGTTGTTTTTTGAAAAAAAAAATGAGTGCAACTGTGTGATAAGAATACGCGAAATTAGTTTGGTAACATTTAGTTAATGGTGGTTTGTCAAACTGGTCAAAGTATGGTGAGTGTTCAAAGAAGTGTGGTTTTGGTACACAAATTCGCATTCGTTCGTGTACTAACCCTACACCTGCTCATGCTGGTAAAGCCTGTATTGGTGATACCACTCAACAGAACGCATGTAAAATTAAAGATTGTCCAGGTATTTAGTTTATCCTTATTTTGACTTATTAGCTGAGGACCAAAATACTACCCTTCGCAAATCATTTTCTATGTTATGGTTTCATGTAATCATATAATAAGGAATTCCGTGTATGTTACATTATCAAAGTTTGTTCTATTGGTAGAAATCCCAATATTTTTAGACAAGGTTGAAAAGTTCAAAATTTATTGGTTGAAGCTACTTCATAACTAACCTCATAGAACAACCTCATATTCACCAAATTTCAATTGATTTTTAAATCAAATTTTTTTTTTAATATATAAAGATTATAACCAGATTCAAGCTCAGAATCTTCCAAGATAAAAGGATATACTTTGAATATTTTTAAATTATTAAAGTGTCACCATGTTCACTTATTCCTGTATGTTTCTCCTTTTTTTCAACAACCATAATGTGACGGATAATTGCTGAAAGATCTTTTATTAAATTTTGTGTTTATAAGTGACCCGCGATTATTTGACTTGACGTAAACAACCTGCACTTCTTCCTTCTTTATCCTTGGTAATTATTTGGGAAATAATAACTCAAATAACGAAAAACAAAATAAAGAAATTCTGATAAATTTGTGTAGAATTGCTTTTTTATTCTGTTATTGGTGATATTTCACTCTAATTATTACCACTGCTTGTTATTCTCATAAATTTATAATTTTATCTCATGATTAACCATGCTTATCTCTCTTACCCTGCTTGTTTGTTAAGGACACCATTTATACCAGATAACATTTTTATTGTACACTATCTTCAGATAGCATTTTCATGAGTGTTACTATTAATATTTTTAAGATGATCTAAATTGATGACCTTAATTTTAGTGGATGGTGAATATTCGCCATGGTCAGCATACGGAACATGTTCAGAACCATGTGGTATTGGGAGAGAAGCAAGATCTCGACATTGTACGAACCCTGCTCCAAAATTTGGTGGCAAGAAATGTAAAGGTCCTTCAAAAATGTTTAGAACTTGTGAGATTAAAAAATGTGCAGGTAATCTCAAATTTCTATATAATTTTTTCTGAAGGAAAGATGATGACTGCAGTGACCCTCTGTATATAATACCATATTATTTTTTGAGTAGGTTTGTGAGTAACTGAGTTTGATAGGTTAAATTTTGCCATGTAGGCAACAACGCTAAAAGAAATTTTATGTTAATTACATTTTGTAAAAAATCTTTTTAAAAATGGCTTTCCTTTTGGGGTCCTCAAATAATTACGTTGCAGTAAAATCACCATATTATTATCAATCACCTTCCTCTATAACGCTGCATTATTATTATTAATTATGGATGAAATGTCCCTCTCTTGCATTACTTCAGGTGTGAGTATTACTTTGTCATCAAAATATTATAATTGAAAACATTAAAAATTAAATAACCTCTTTTAAACAAACATAAATAAATAAAAATAAAAAGCAGCCTAGTTTTGAAGGCAGGTGTAAAAATAAAAAGCAGCCTAGTTTTGAAGGCAGGTGTAAAAATAAAAAGCAGCCTAAAAGCAGTTTTGAAGGCAGGTGTAATATAAGAAAAACCTTGACTGTTTTTTTTTTACTGAATTACCACGAGTTAGAGGTTTTTCTTTAAAAATAAAACACAGCGAGAAAGATTTTCATACTTTGTCTGTTGAACAAAGGAAAAATATTTATTTGCTTTATCCTAAACTGGAATATTGTTTCAAGTCTCTTATATAATGCTTCTTTATACCGTTTTTATAGCTATTTACACTAACCTTAATATATTTGGTGTGCTGGTTCCAGAGTGTAAACAAGAGAATTTTAACCTTGAAGCATTTTTTGGATAATTTTTGTTAATTTTTTATGGGATTTTTTTTTTTTTTTTTTTGCCAGTGTTTAAATTAACAAACACAATTAAAAGTGGTGTCATTTATAAAACGCCGTCATGTACATCGAGCATTTATAAAACGTACCCATATCCTCTGGGAATTCATTAAAATTGGTCATAACAATGCATTTAAACCAGTCAAGTATTTCTCTGTTTCAATAAGTTCTAAATTTTATTTTTGAAGGACTTTTTACCTAAACTGACACCATGGCTGTGCTTAATGATGTCACCGTTTAATAAGTAAATAATATAATTTTTATATATTTAAAGCTTTAAAAAGACTCCGTTGTAATAGACAACTTTTTTTACATGTTTACTTATTCCTTTCGTAGTTTTGAAATCAATATTTCATGTCTCCCAAAAATTTCTGCAATAAATACATTAAATAATGCAAACACTCATGAAAATGCAAAGATGTAAATATTTTTGATAGCTGCTCATTTAAAATGTCGTAATTTAAAACTAAATTTACTATTTTAGTTGATGGTAAATTTGGTCCATGGACATCATTTAGCACCTGCAGTGAGTCATGTGGACCTGGTGAACAGGAGAGAACACGTAAATGTGACTCACCAGCACCAGCACACGGTGGTGAACAATGCAATGGCGAAAATTCAGAATCACAAGAATGTAAGATCAAGGAATGTCCAGGTATCTATTTTTAACAATATTATAAGAATAATGATTCAAATGGGTAATTAGAGGAGTCCATATTATATTATTATTATTATAAATTAAATAAATATAAATATAAATTATGTAAACTATAAATTATGTGAATATTTTCTGATATAATTAATTTTGATATAATTATGATTAAAATAATTTATTTAATAATACAAAATATTTTCCTGTCAGAACTTTATTTGTTTTGAATTAAGTTTTCTGCATGGTTAGAATGAGAAAATCCTCGCTTAAATGCTGGGCTTATGTATTCATGTATATTATGTATTGATGAACACGTCTTTTCATTTTTCTGTATTCTACTTTTCTGTTTGTGGAAATTCAGTAACACTGGGTTTTTATTTCTTATAGTTGATGGAATGTGGGGAGCCTTCTCACAATTTGGAGTCTGTTCAGCTTCATGTAATGGTGGTCATCAAGAAAGAACGAGAAAATGCAATAGTCCTGCTCCAAAGTACGGAGGAAAGGCTTGTATAGGAGTTGCTGTGTTGAAAAAATCATGTAATGCTCATCATTGCCCAAGTAGGTCATCTTTTTCCATTATTTGGGGCAAAGCATTAGACACCAACAAACAAAGCAAATTATAGAACATTATTTAGGAAGCAGAATTCTAGAAGCTCAGCTACTAAATTGGAACTTCTAAAAAAAACTTTTTGGAAAAATTAATAAAATTTTATATTCTGGTCAAAAAAACTTTTCTCTTTGGTTAAAATTTCTTCTGTCTACTTAGTTCTAGCGATTTAAGTTTAAACCCTTGAGGCCAGAAGATTTTCTTGAATAAATGGTACATTTTTTGTAGATAAATTTTTTGCTCTGCTATAATAAATATTGCTGTTTTGCTAAATTTTCAAAGTTTAAACAATAATTTTCTATAGAATGTCTCCAATTAAGTCCTCCTTAAAATATTATATTTCTACGTTATAGTATGCAGAAATTTTGAATGAACTTTAAATGGTCGTCGATAGTTATCAAAAATGTTTCTTAATTACAGGGACCACCATTATAATTATTATGTTTTATTTTAGTTAATGGAGGAATTTCGGCATGGGGTACATGGAGTGCTTGCTCTAAAACATGTGGCTTGGGCATGATGGTACGCAAACGAAATTGTTCAAACCCTGCACCGCAATATGGTGGTGCTGAATGTGATGTACCCACTGAGCATATGCGGTCATGTAAAACCAGGGAATGTCCAGGTAAGAATAGTATGATGATTTGTTTATTTAGTCTCTCTTGTTTCTGATATGTTAGCTTAAATTCATTCTCATTTAAGCTTTAATTCAAATTTAAATCTGTTTGAGTATGACTTGAATCACTGCGCTTAAGCATGATAAGTCAACCCTGCTCGAAACCACCACTATTATTACGGACCCTGATATTATGTTGATATAGTCATGCTTCTGGATTTTTTTTGAAATTAAGTAGATGTCATAATTCAGGCTGTGTGAACCTGATTTCCATAAACATTGTTACTTTTTTGACAATTTTTTAAAATAAATTTGGTTTTTTTCAAGACTTCAATTTTTGCTTCTTAGCACTGCACTGTTATGGCCACACCAAAGTATGCTTCCACAATTTTGTAAATCTAGTAGTTTTGTTAAATCTTGATTTAATTTTTGCATAAAGCTTAAAAAATTCCATAAGTAACATAGGTATGGAACGTAAGTAATTATTTGACCTTTAGGTAACATAAGTATAGACTGGAAATTATTATTTGTCATAAAGCTAAGTGCCCATTAAAGCGTCATTTAGATAAGGACAAGATATGCCAGAAATTTTTATTTAACAAAATTTTTCATTTCTTTTTAAATATTTTTTATTTTATTTTATTTTTTAATATATTTTAACATTTTGGAGGTCTATAAATCATCAGTTTTTTAATTACTAAACTTCTAAGCAAATCTCAGTATAAAAAGTTAAAGCAAGAAAAATCTTATTTAATTTGAAAATGTAGTTGGATGGGGAGTACTTTTGGTTTGGACACTATTTTAGAATTGGGGTATTTTTGGAAAATGTTAAGAATTTTAGGAGGGTCCCACCCACCTCCAACTCTTCACTTTTAGTACCCACGTACTTTTGGAAAAAGAAAAAATTTTTTAATAAATCACAAACCGCTTCAGGGTTCATACAATCTGGAAAAATATGCTCATTTTCAGCTTTGTTTGGATAAGTTTATATGTATAATAATGGTTGTTTTTAGCGTATTATGATGTATGGCATTTTTCAGCATATTATAATGTATGGCATTAATAAAATTTTTAAAATGATGCGGCTTTTTTGCAATTGGGTTAGAGAAGCTTGCGTGGGAGATAATGGTTGTTGACCAATAATCAGGCCTCTCTGTTTGAAATTTATTTTGTTCGAGGTAAAGTAAGGATGTCATTTAGGATATGATAAGTTCTTGGTATGAAAACATAAAAATTCTCTTTTTTAGTGAATGGTTGGTGGTCTCGTCCAGGACCTTATAGTGATTGTACCAGAACTTGTGGCGGTGGACAGCAAGTAGTGTATCGTTATTGTACTAATCCATCACCTAAATACGGAGGTAGACCATGCATGGGACCAGCTGTTATCCCAAGATCTTGTAACAATAATCCATGTCCAGGTATTTATTTTTTATGGTATTTCTTTCTATAAGATTAGAATTACAATGCGGTTTTTTGGGCATGTTTAACATGATCTTAAACCTTATTGCTGCAGTTATAACACTCCAAACTACTTTCTTTCAAAAATTTTATTAAATTTATAAGTTATAAATAATTATAAATATTAATAATAATTATATATAAATTATTTAAATTTTTACTTATTAAATGAAATGTGCTAATTGTTATTTTACCTTTTGACAACTAGGTTTAGTCATTTTGAAAATTTGACTCTGAATTTCCGTTATAGACATAAATGTAAAATTCAGCATTGTTACCCTTTCAAACTTTTTGTGGCTCTGCTGACCAATTTTTTTAAATACCAAACTTTAGACGCAAAATTAATTCTTTTTCAATTCTTTTTTTCTAAGAATATTTCTTATTATCAGACACAAAAAGTTAAAATCTAAAACCTCATTTGGAAAAATTTTGAAAATTTTAAAACTATAAATGTATATATATATATGTATA